>JAOWAN010016257.1:0-20512 GCA_028566635.1 Lobelia cardinalis | reverse complement strand
CATTGTATTCAATTCCAAGATAAGAGTTAATGAGAAGAATTTGAAAAGACATTCTTTGTAAAAAAGGGGCAAAATTGGAAAATTAGAATATATTTAATGTATTCCTTGGTTCGTGTAATCCAACCTTAAACCTCAACTAATTTGAAACGGAGGGAGTATGATAGAAAGAGGAAACAGATAATCACTGAGCATAGTAATTTCACACATCCGCTGACTTCCTTTCGTAAGATGGCCACCAGCTATGTGAAGACTAACGAGAGGTCTTTTTCTCACATATAATCAGGCTTGATATAGGAAAGGGTGAATTATAATTTCTTGAATATAGGGGATGGATATTGCATAATTATTTTGCTTGTAATTTCCGTGTTTATCTCCCCATTTATGCCTTGATTTGTGTATCCCGAATATTGTATTAGCTTAACTTTTATTATTTCTCACTCCCACTGTCCCAAAACAAATCTCCTGCTTTGACTTTTTCTAGTCAACATGATTAAACTTTGACCATTTCCTTAGTGGATTTGACTTGTTATTCCAAAGTAATAAATATTAGATGACTTTATATTCATACAAACATTTATAATGTTCTTATTTAGGCAAAAAGGTTTCAGTTGTAAAAAGAGATTTGATAGAATGAAAAAACCGATGGGAAAACTCCCCAGAAAAATGTGAGAAAGATAGCAAGATTTTAAATTCTAAACAAAGTTAATATGTGCCAAAAAATTAATCTGATATTGTCTTAGGTTGACTTTTCCAAAAAGAAACAGGACACTCAATTAGTGAGGGAGGGGGTATTAGTATAATGTTTGTTTAGTTCTGCTTGCTTTGCAGTAAATATTACTGGCAATATGGGGCTTTTAGCTAAAGGAAGAGGTCACATAGCAAGTCTAATGAAGGAGCTGAAAAGAGAAAAGAATTCAGGTTCAAGGCCGTGCCTAACCCTTGCACCGCAAAGTTACTGGGATAGCAGGCTTCTCAGAGATTCGGGGAAAGAATACGGCCACGTGTCGAGCGTAAATGTTGTTGCCCTAATCCTTAGTTCTTAATGATAAAGCCGCTAGCAAGTTCTTTCCATAAAGGGTCATGAAAAGCCAACGTAAAGGTAGTTCCCCAATGAAAAAAATCCACAAAATTACTTTTGAATAACATTCCTGAGACCTCATACAGCTCATTAATCATTGATTGCTTGCTGTATACCTATAAACTTTGTTCATGCATTTAACTTTTCTTATTAGTTAATTACATTGATGATTATAAAGAAGGAAATTGTTGGTGGCCAAGGGAAATGACATTGTACAAATGTATTAGATCTGACATAAATGGTCTAGATATGTGGAAAATCAGAAAGTTGCGAGCAACTTCTTAAATCTTCATTCTGCACATTTGCTAGTAATCAAAGATTAATGAGAAAATTGCCAGCAAGCATACCTTTGGATAAGATTTTCGAGACCTCTGTGACTTCCTTTGATAGAATCCATATGCAAAATACATGGTAACTTGACTAACTTCTCACTTTCCTCATCTGCATAAGAGTTCTTGTCCTTTTGAGGTCGAGTACATAAGTAATAGAATCTTAACTTTGTATGAAATTAAATCTTGCCTGAGAAGTGAACCACTTCTCCTGGGTGGCAGATGACAACCAAACTCCAATGCAAGCTGCCATAACCACAAGGTAGATAGTCCATTGAAGAGAATGGTAACAACTCCAAATAATTGGAAGGCCACAAAACTACCTTCTGACCTGAAGTTTACAGGGATGAAAACGTAATGCTTTTCAAAAAGATTCACTTTTTTGGTCCATTTACGAGCACGCCGAAAAGCTTCTCTGCCTCCGCATGCTTTTGACCTACTGCTATCAAAATCAGCCAGCTTCCGAAAGAAAAAACTGTTGAAAAAGTGAAACCTATCCTCATCCTCTGGTTTGACCTTGCTCTCCAGATATCTACCAGTCAACCACATCATGAAAATGTTACTCGCTACCCAGCATAAATGCAGAGAGAGAGAGAGAGAGAGAGGATAATACTCTTAATATGCACAACCTATGGAACACTATAATAAAATACTCCAAGGAAAATGTGTCATTCATTGAGATGCTTCAAACAAGAATAAATGAAAAGCGTTAACTACGTTATAGGAAAAATGCATTAAATAGTAAATTTTCGCACATGTTATACTTCAAAGAAGAGGCAGACATTGTAGGGGCTAATGAATTAATAACTATGTCATAGTACACTAAAACTCCAATTAACAAAAAATATTCGCACATATTATACTTTAAAAAAGGAGCAGACAGTGTAGGAGCTAATGAATTAATCTGATTAGTCTTGAAGAGATTGAACTCTAACCTCACATCCCTTCGGAAGCATGCCAGATGTTTTATTTTGCTTAAATAGTGCTATAAGGCAAAGTTGACCGTTGGACCAATTAGACACCATGGGACACAAAATCTCTTGGACACGTACAATGTGGACCATGAAGTGCACAAGTAACTAGGTGCAGTAGAATCAATATCAGCAATCACACTTAACCCAAACTAACATTTCAATAATAATTAGAAGGATATGACCACATGTGGCAGGTTGCCTAATGATCACACATCGGACCCAACAGGCTGCTCTTAACATCATCTTAACCATGCCAAATGATATCTAGTACTCTGGACGTCCCATCAGAAGGGTTAAACTTTGCCTAGGCGCGGAGATTAAAAAGTGAGTTGAAAATGTGTAATTCCCATAAAATCCCTTTTAAGTGTGTGACCATATTGATCCCTTGCAAAAAAGTAAAGACTATAGTAAAGTGAGATGGTGCAAAAAGGAATGTGTAACCCTTCAAGTGAGATGGCCGAAAAAGAAAAGTGTAACCCCTCTATTGGGAAGAAGGGAGTACTTCTAAAGAGCAATCACTCAAATTTTCTTAAGTGGGGACTTGATGAAGTGTAATATCCAAGAAAAATAAATAAATAAATAAATATAATGACAAAATAATATAAATATTATATGGCTGTTATAAAAGAATAAAATTAATGAATAAAATAGAATGAAATATATAAAAGTATATGTCTGTAAGTGTTGATGGGCCTTAAACTTTAAATGGGCCAATACACTAATTCAAACAACTTGGAGTTGAGGAGGAATAAAAGGGACTTTGGGCTTGTGAGTAGTTAAATTTACTAGTTATTGGGCTAAGGAAATAGAGCGGCCCATTTATAGGATTAAGTGGCTGAAAAAGGAAGAAATAAAAAAGAAAAGCATGATATTAACAGGGGCTTACGGAAAGAGAGTAACGCCCGAAAATTTAAGGAATTGATTGGAAGTTTAATTGGAGAATCAACGTGGGATTTCAGTAGGCGATGGGAGTTAGGAAACGAACAGTTTTTGAGTGCCTATAAATAGGAAGACTCCCTTCTTGGGTGCTAGCTTTTAGAGGCTAAAGAGTTTTCCAAAGGTTGAAGAACAGTGAAGCGGAGGGAACAACAAGCGGCTGTCGGAATTCAGCGGAAAGAAGGGAAAGGTGTTCTGGTGGTTTAACTTTCCGACGAGCTCCGGTAAGATTTAAGTTGCAACAGTTAAGTACCTTGATTTCTTTGGAATGATTTCTTTGAGATAGAGAAGAGTGAATGGTATGAAAGATTCTTGAATTTGTGACTTGGAGTTTGGATGATTTAGCAATATGATGAGTAAGGAGAAGTCAAAAAAAATAAAAATAAAGACACTGGAAAAGTAAAAAGGTTCCAAAGTTCGGAAATGGCGGGAACCCCTATTCCGATGAATTTGATTTGGGGAGTGAATATTATAATGACTCCTAGTTTGTTGATTAGAGTTTAGGATGTTCATTAGTAGAAGGATAAAATAATAGAGATAATATTTAAAAAAATAAACATTAGTTTCCGAATTCAAAACGCGGCAGAGGGTATTACTGTTGCTGGGTTTGTGTCTTTGGAGAAGATGATAGAAAATTTCAGTTAGGACCTTCGGTGTATCTTACAGAAGTTAAAGAAAACCTCCAAGGTCTACTGGTTAGTAGTTTGGACCTTTGAATTTAACTATTGACATTTAACTTAACAAAATGTGGAAAATGGATCCCATGAAAATTTTGAATGTCCAGGTGACCCCTTCAAGGTTCAGAAATTTATGGTTTAAAACTTAATTAATATACTATGTGTTAAAAATATAACTGTTATTGTACTTAGGTATCAAGCAAGGTGCTAATTGACTTGGATCATATACGAGGCTACTTACTAAGGTGTATTGCATTTTGAGGTAAGGAATTATACCTCTTTTAGGTCTTTGCAAATGATTTCGTTTCGTTAAGACTTCCTTATGATTATTGTTCATATCGTTTCGTTTCTAACTTGCCGACCTTGCGTTGGTTTTTCCTTTGTACTCCGTCGCATAGTTTCATTTCTACTCTATATAAATATCGATTTTGTGAAATATATTTTGGAACCATCTTGTGAAAATTGACTGATGATTCAATTATTGATAAATGTATTTGAAAAATTTATTTGCCATCGATCACTAAGTTAAACAACTCGTTTCGACGAGGTTAAATGTGTTAACACAGCTTTGGCCTTTTAAGGCATTTTACACTACTGAGGATTAGTAGTGGGGTGTACCGGTAACACTGTTGTGAATTGCTCCTTGTGAGCCTTGTACCCTGTGTTTGTTTGCATTGGTCAATGGACCGCTCTAGTGATCGAAAATTGTTCTAAACCTTTGTGACGCTTTGAAAATTATAAATTGTTGTGAGATGTGAAATGATTTGAAATTATAGCGTTTGTTGTGTGTCACCCTCCTTAGAACCTGGAGGGCGTGTATATGATCTTACTAAGCTTTGTTCGCTCACCTTTTTCTTTTAGGTAAAGATTAAGTGATATTGGTTCGAGCATAATGGATTTCAAGATACTAGTTCTCAAGTTTTATTTCATTTGATTTGCTGGTTTCGAGGGGAAACCTCTTGTGGTTTCTTAGACATTTTATGCTATGTAAATTCCAAAGATTCTATGGGATTTAGTATTTGGAATTTGAGGAATAAAGTTGAGTTTACGACGATTGATTGGGTTTTATCCATCCCCTTAGTTATTATATTGTGATTAATTATTGATTTAGTTTGAATTATTGTAACCTCTCAAGACTTGGGAACATAAGGAAAATGATTTCCAAGTTTGGGGCGTTACATGAAGGTTCTGGAGGAATTGTTTGAGAATGGTTGAATTTTTATTAGTATGAATGTGACATTTATGACCTTGATTCTGAATAAGGATAGATCGCGTAGAGTGAGGGATTTTAGGCCCATTAGTTTGGTTACCAATGTGTATAAAATCATCACTAAAGTTCTTTCTAAGAGACTTGTGTAGTTTTAGGGGGGACCATTTCTAGTCCCCAATGTGGGTTTGTGGAAGGGCGAAAACAACTTGAAGCAGTTTTGATTGGTAATGTGGTTGTTGAGGAACTGAAGAGTAGAAGGAGGAAGGGTTTGTGTCTTCATTTAGACTTCGAGAAGGCTATTTTTAGACTGGGTTGAGAGGAAGGGCTTTGGTCATAGATGGAAGCAGTGGATTGCGGGTTGCTTAGCTTCTACGAACTTAGATGTGATTATTCAATGCCTATCAAGATCGCTAGAAGGGGTTACACGTCATTTCCTTTGGTCTGGGGCGAGGGAAGATTCTAAGAGTCATTTTGTGGCCCGGGATAGGATTGTCGATCGAAGGAGGATGGTGATTCGGGTTTAGCCAGTCTGGTCTCTAGGAATGTTTCGCTTGTGTAAGTGCAGTTCCCTTTGGAACCACACTCCTTGTGGCACAAGGTTATCAAAAGCAAATTTGGCATGCAAGACAATAGATGGGATGCTAGCATCGGAGCCTCACAACATATGCTAGTCCTTGGCTATGTTACCTGGACTCGGTAAAAATGATTGGGTGCGGGTACGGATCCAAGGATCGGGTGTGGGATTTTGCTAAATATAGGATTCGTGGATGCGTCTAATAAGTATCCAAAATTAGGATACGGGTATGGAGATCCTTCATCAAGAATAAAATACGATATGTTTTTCTATATGAATACAATATTTTCCATTGGAAATAATTTAAAACATGTTCTATGCTTGTATTATAATTTCATTTTAGTAGATAGTTGGTTTCAATCAAGGATGTTAAACAATGAACACGATTAGGTGAACCAAACAGACTAAGTGAATAATATTCTAAAATAGAAAGATTAAAAAGTAATATTTGAAAGTTTACATACATAAACATTAAAATAAAAAGATCAAGGGGAAAAATGTAAAGTCATAAAATTGTCTTACTTGGGAGCCCTAACTTAGTACGCCGCCTCCCCCTTCTTTCTGTCTGAAGTCCAGTGCCTATCAGCCCTCCTTCAAGCAGGCGAACTTTGAGGACTCCCTCTCCGGCACTTCCTCTGATTACGGTACTCTCTCTCTCTCTATATATATATATATCTCCCTCTCTCTCTCTCTTTTTGTCACGTCGTTCTCTCACCCTCGCCTGCCTGCCCTTGCCATACCCGTCATCCCATATGCTGAATCTGACCCGTGTCGTCACCCGGATCTAGTCATGTCGACACGGGTGCTCGACTAATTGTGAAGGGTCCGGGTAACATAGGTCCTGGGAAATTCATACTCATGTTTTCAAATCTTCAAAACCACATTCAATTTCTTGTGGGGGATGTACTCGAATTCGTTTCAGGGAGGATCATTGGATTGGGGAAAGTCCTTTACTGGATGTATGTCCGAGGTTATGGAGAGTTTCTCGACCTAATGCTCCTATTGTTGATTTCCTTATCACGGAGGGAGGGGATATTTCTAGGAATTTCCACTTTTTTCGGCATCTTAACGATAGAGAATTTGAAGATTTGATTAATCATTTAATCTTATAACTCTCCTTTCGAATTATAGGTATCTTGAAGGAATAATAAGAGGTCTTGGATTCTTGAAACTTCCTGAGGCTTCACCTCCCGAAGTTTGATGAAAGTGCTGGTTCGCTCCCATGTTCATGTCTCTTTTCCGTTGTCTTCCTTCATATGGAAGGGTAGAGTTTCACCCAAATTCAAGGCTTTTGTCTGGTCTCTTGTACTCGGGGGATAAACACAAATGATTTCTGGCAAAGGAGGCAACTTTGAACAGCCTTGTCCCTGGCTATGTGTTTTATGTGCTTTGGTTATAGTAAATCTAACAATCATCTCTATCCATATAACCTTGTAGCTTGGAGATTATGGTGTGAGGTGTTCGCAATTTTGAACGAGAGTTGGGTTTGCCCTTGGTCTATAAAAGATTTTCTTTGCTTGTCATTCAGAGGTATTGGCAGAAGAAGAGATGCAACTTGCTTATGGAAATGTGCCCCGTTCAGTACTTTATGGTGTATTTGGATAGAGAGGAATGCGGGAATTTTAAGCAATAGGGCCCTATCCTTTTCCTTCCGAAAGGAGAGGGTCCAATACCTCGCTTCTTTATGGGCATCCGCCCTAGGTGCTTTTAGTGAGGTGACTGACAAACTTGTGTAGAGATTGGGCTGCCGTGCTTCATGAGGAGATGTTTTTCCTGATTGTTTTCTACTTTATCTTATGTTCCTTCTTTCTTTTTCTAGGAGGGCAGCTTGTCCTCCTCCTATGTATATCCTTCTCTTAAATCTATAAAATCTTCTTTTTTTATCAATTTTTTTAAGTGGGAGATGGAGAAAATCTATGAGCTGAACTCACAGTTATCATAGACCAAACTTGACAGCCCTTTTGGATTTTACGCTAGGAGCCAACCTCTTTATGCAGCAGCAGTATATCACTACAATTCGCAAAACATTCACATGATTATACATGACCTGCCAGTTATATCTAGTTAGCCATTGCCCATATTTTCGAGGACAAAATATAAGTAAACAGATTGTATAGTGTGCAAACTTAAGGGTTATAATGAGATTGTTCTTTACCAAATTTATTTTTCTTTGAAGTCATATCCTGCATTTCTTTGTAAAGAGTAGTATTCACAAATGAGTAGCTGCCAACAATGCATGAGCTCAATTGTCACTGTATCCATGGAACAAATGGATAACATCACAGAAAAAAGCAACTAGCTTCCACCAATTTACATGGATCATGGTGAGATTCAAGAAGCAGAAACGTATGATATATTCACAGTAGGTCTAGAGAGAGAGGGTATTAGACTGCAACTTGGTGCGCCAACATAAACTCACAGTCCCTCAAAATCTCTCATTCTTTCACTAAAGCAATGCCTTGTCAGCCTCGTATCAATCAGACAGCCAGGAAATCAAACAGCAGTAAGGCACCACGGAAGCATCTGCCGAGTGACTAAGAAATGGGTTTGTGCTCGGATTTCAGTGATGAGGACACAAAGAGGGAAGCAACCAAGGCCACCCACGAATCAGGCCCAGCAATGGAGGAGTGAAGAAACCACATAGACTGAGGCCAGGATCCGTAGCACTGTGTGCGATCAGGAAACACGAGAAGAGCACTGATTAGGAATTTATCTTTGGCAAACTTTGGCCGTCGTAACTTTCTGGCGAAGGCCGGTGCTGACAGTAATTCCATGCCTTCTGGCGACGTCCAGTCCAGAGGTAAATTCCGGTAAAGGCCCACTGTAGTGGGTGTTGACCGGGTACCTTCGTAGGTGGAAGTGAGGTGATGGTGGTGAATAAGAAGGGCGATTTTGAGGAAAGGAAATAATGGTTAAATTTTTGAAACTGGACTCTTTAAGTGGAACATCCCAAAAGGAAACGGACGCATTGCCCGGTATGGAGAGAATATTAGTAGGTTTGCATCACAAAACAATAAAGAAGTTTGGTATAAACTGAAATTCTTTGATGACATGCATAAATATAAATTAATCAAATTGGTACTTGTGATCTAGTTATGATTGTGCAAATGTTTCTTCTTGCCTGAATGGTCCTGTCACCTATTGCCACCTACTACTTCTGATAATGACGAAGTATTTTTGTAAATACGGCCTAAATCAATGGCCTAGCAAATTAGAAATCCATTCCTCCAGCTACTAGACCAGTATATTGCTCAGGTTTGGGGATTTTGGATTATTTGCATTTCTCAATCATCAGGTAACTACAAATTGGATCATTATAGGTAGTCACAAGGCTAGGAGTCTGTATTAAATAGGCAAAAAATATGTATAGGTTTGCAAATCACACATTGTACCAGCTACTGTCAAAACAAAAGAAAAGGTTCGGTCAAAATAGGAGAAAGTATGAAATGACGAACAATTTACTCTTTAATCAAGCACAGGTAAAGCAATAATTAACTAGTTTGGTGCATGATACTCTTAACATTGTAACTGGAACGGGTCACCGCAATTGAGCATAAAACTTACTTAATATAGAAGTCAACAATTGTATCATTGATGAATCGCCGAGGTTGCAGAAGCTCAATGTCTCTCTTACTAATGGAAACGGCATCAGGATCTCCTTCTGGATAGACAATCTCTTCAAAGGAGTCCTCAAATCTGAATTTTGCGGAATAGTTAATCACAAAGTAGTCAGGTTTAGAACAAATGAAAACTCATGTAATACCATAATCTGTCAACATCAACCCTACATATGAAAACATTCTGTCACGATTACCAAACACAGGAGTGAGTTCCAAAAAGAAAAATAACTTGCTTCCGCTATCTAAAAAAGGCTATGCTTTGATTAGAGCAAATATCATTTTCATTTGTTGCCTTTCACAGAGCACATGTTACTATTATAGCACCAAGTTAGTAGTGAGTCGGTGACTACTAGTTAGTAGTTTCAGTCCATACAGCTAGATGATTTTGCATAGAAATGTAAAATTGATAATCAGAGCAACTAAATAAACCACAGAGTTCACGTACAAACTAGAACACAATGTGGCTGGCTCAATTGAAATTCAAAAATTAACCACCACGAAACAAAAGGCCCCATAATCCAACACAACATACAAGAGTCACTAGCTTGGAAGCAGTTGTAAGTTGATCACACTAATTAAAAGAACAAGAGTAGAACATTCCAAAAGCTGAAAAAGGACTTAAATGATAGTAAAATGTAAGCTAAGGAACTCACTCCAAATCAACCTTCCATTTGTCTATGTAGTTCACATCCAATAATTTAATTGCTTCCTCTTTTTTAGACCAATGAGGACCAGAAACAGCAAAATTTAACTCCAGAGTGCCTGTATCTCACACAAAAAACGGTGTGAGTACCTAACATAGAATGAATCAAAAATTAATGTGAGCATGGGCATCCTATTATCATTAAGACTGCAAACACAATATAGAATAGCAAGACATGTGAGATGAAATTCTTTCATAAATTTAATAATATAAATTTATTTTTATCTTTCTATAAATTAAAAGATTTAGAAGTTGCGACAATGTTAGCATTCTTTCCCCTCCTTTGACGAATAAAATATGAAAAGCCGCATAGGCGCACCTGTAGCACAAATATGTTAACATGGTGGGCACAAAGACGGAAGCAAGACACAAACAAAAATGAGAATGAAGAAGAAGAGTATGAGAAAATTTCACCATGAGCTATATACACATCTAAAACTGCAAGATAAACATGAGACACTGAAGCAGCAGCAGTACCGAATCAGATGATTCACGTCCATTATAGCTGCTCAAACGAGACGAAATGCAGTCTCAGAGGCTTAAGACAGAATCATTGCTGTCATATCAATCAGTAACAGCAATATGCAGTAATATTGATTAGTACTTTATTTGTGTAATCAATCAAGAACAAGATTTAGAGGAGACAGACAGACAGAGAAGACGTAAGAAGAACCAGAGGAGAGGTCATGAGAGAGAAAGAGAATTGTTCGTCCTGTTTATTCAAGACATAAAAGGGTTATACTTTATTTTCCCAATCCTACACTAATACTGAATACCACATCCTATACCAATATTGTTAAATGAAAAGACCATATAGACTATGTTCCATGACAACTGGTTAAGAAATTTTAAGAAAATCATGAAAGCATGTAACTGGTGTAAATAATTCCGAATATGATGCAAAAGCTGAAGGCCTCAATTTTTATGTTTGATACAACTTAAGGTAGGTGAATCTATCTCAAGTATTAATAGGAAAGTATAAGATCCTGTTTAATGATAACCTTGCTATGCATTCTATCACAGCCTAAGAACTTCATGTCAATGAAGTCAAAAGGAAATTGCAATGTGACTAAATGGTTAGTACAAACTTTTATAAACCGAGAATGATAGGGGGCATCAAGTTCATGCTGGAGATTTCTAACATGTGAAACGACAAGGATAAGTTAGTGGATCTTAGCTAATAAAATATAGCAAAATGATAAAGACTTACTGATAAACTTGGTCATACATTTAATTTCGCAAAACTTACAAATAAAACAAGAGCCTGGGAAGTGATTTAGCAGCCCCAACCTCGTGAATGAATAAAAAGCAAAACCACTTAAGTGAAACCAAAAAAGAAGGCACGGTTTCAAGGCAAACACTCCATTGAAATGCAGATACCTGAAGTTTTAGCATCATCAGCTACCTTTGTGTGCTTGGACTTTAGATGAAGACGGACATTAGCTGTTTTGGACTGAATCAGCCATTCAAAAAATTAGTACATTGAAGTTGACAGATAAAAACACTTTGCAAATGCAGTCATAACTTGAAACTTCTAACTCACCTTCTCACACCACTTTGACTCAATCTCAACTAAATCAGCAATTTTCCATTCCAAAGTAAAAGTCCTACTGATCCTACTTGCTGCCGAAGTAAGCTTAATGCAACTTCCTGAAAAGGCCAACTGTGGCTTACAGAAACGCTCTATACCAACATAAACGTGCTCAGGAGAAAGAACAACAATCTGTTCCTGAGTATCACAACAAAACCAAAAGAAGTCAAAACAACCTTAAAAGGTTCTATTGGAAAGAATCCAAAACAGAACACGCTATCAATATATAGAAACCAGAAACAAGGCCCCAGAGAAGCCCATCGTATATATAACGGAATTCCATCTTTTGCATTGTCATATGTGCGGATACTGGATAAGTGTAAGGAGTTATTTTGAAGTTGTTCTAGGTATACAGCTTATAAAACTAGTTCAAATAGTTCTCTATATATAACTATGAACTACAATGTTTGTGTTTGCAGAAAATAAGTTGCAAAATTTATAGTTCCTTGAGACAAACAAGTGCCAACAAGAAAAATATCAATAGAATGCTATGTGTCGAAAGCTAGTGAATACGAACCCAAAGGCAGGGTACCTAAAGAGGTTAGGAGAAAGTGTGGTTTAACAAAAGATCTTGCTTAGAAAGAGCGGTGTAAAATGATTGACTTAGCCAAAATTTAGGGAAAGGCTGAGTTAGGTATATACATGCACACGTATGTATTCGTACTACATTAGCTTGGACGGTCAAGGTCGCATACATCACATAGTGTAACCATGTAATAGCAGAAGCCTCATGCATCGGTCCGTCCTTTTATCTTTTTATTAGCATGCGTGGTTGGGTGTGAATACGTATACATGTATAGTATACGTGGTTGGGTGTGAATACATGTGTGTTGGTATATGCATGTATGTATATTCTTGCCAAACATCCTTTGAAACTATTCAACGAGCAGATCTCAATCGCTTCCTCTCACTACTGAAGAAGTTCAAAGATCGTACACAACATAATCCTCAAAGTCAAAGGTGTCACCCATTCAAATTTGCATAAAGATAGGTTCATCCGAGTTTACGTTGTTACTCCAGACAATAATTCTTTTATGCTTTCAATTCTATAATTGTTCTAACATAAATGTACAATACGAGGTTAGACAGTAATAAGACATTTATATCTGTTAATATGAGTGTGCCCCCCTTTAGGTCTGTTTTATAATTATCTTCTTCCCTTATCAAGAGAGTTACAGAAAGCAAGGAAATGGGTGGCATTTTTCAACAAGTGAAGGTGGCATTCTAGCAAAAGAATGCAATCAAGGGAAGAATGTTTTGAAAACAAAATATCCAGGGATAACTTTTCTATCTAAGCCACCAATATTCTATTTCTTTTCACCATAGATCTGAAGAAGGTAAATTATGCTTACAATGTCGCATTCACTGATGCCATGCTCTATTACTATCCCTCCTGAACGACCTGAAAAGGTAAGAACCAGAAAAATAATCACTGATTTCTCACAAAGTAACACAAAGAGCTAAATGCTGACTATAGAAGTGGGAAGACCTGCGGTATCAGTTAGGCCATAGGAACGAATTTTTGAACTCGAATCAAAGTGATGGTTCTCATGAGAATTTATCCGAACAGGCTCGCTCTGCAAAAAATTTGGTTGGATTACTACAAGTTCATCAGCAATGAGTGAAAGCGAAGAATGAGAAATGAAAAAGATCAGTACATCTAAGGGAAAATGAGGCAGAGCACTGTCTCGACCGGTGGCTTCTTCAAGGGCTCTTGAAGTGTTGAAGTCTGATGCAGGATTGAGAGTCCTGGAGCCAAGGTTCTTTGGCCCAAAGTAAGTCTCGGTTCTGGATTGTGAAGAAGTCGACTGTGAAGCAGTATCAGATGCAGAAATCCTTTCCTGCACAGCTTTGTCAGTGTCATCCACATCTACCGGGTGATTCAGCAAGTCCTTTGCTTGTATCTTGGTTCCTCCCGTAACTATGCAGAATAGTTAGACAGTAGGAAGTCAAAGTGATCAATTATGCGTAAATGTCAAATATAATACAAGCATGACGACCCATAGGCCATAATGACAATTGACTTAGCAAGAAAATAATCAGGAGAAAAGCAGGCAAGGATAAGAAAGAAAAGGCAATGTACAATTGATCGAAACAATCCTCGACTCTTTCCATGATTGGTCATTGCTAGATGAACAGATGACTTAACAAATTAAATATTACAACAGCTGACAGCATCATCAAATCGAAACCTCATTCCTCAATATCATGTCACATACAGTAAAACCAATTTCTAAGTAAAGATAATACACATGCTTTGAACTTCAAAAGTATAAATACTGGGATGGCTCTGCTAAGAGACATGTTGAAAAAGATCAAGGTGGAAATTGATTCCCAAACAGCAACATTTGCCATCTATAACATGGAGGGAATTGATGACCCATTGACACCAGTTGCTATGGACTGTCGAAGACGTAGAGGAAGGAGATCATGAAATCAACTACATAGATCTTTAAATATAAGTGCTGACAGGTTGGCAGGGCTTGGAGTTGACAAAGCCCAGAATGTGGTTCTCTTTGAGGAATGCCCAAGAGCCCCGAAGAATGGATTGTTAAGGATATGCTGGATATGGGGGCCATTATTAATTAGGATAGTTTTAATGTTTTCCTGTTCCCTTTGTACCAAAAAAATATACACAAGCCTCACCACCACAAGTAAGCAGACTCAGGCCGAGAATCAGAGATTGAAGTATTATAAAGAGATTGGGTCTAACTATAGCATGCACCACATAAAATAGAATCTGAGTTAAGAAGAGATGATAAGAATACTTCTGCAGGGATTTAAAAGAAGACCATACCAGTACTTGTCAAGTCATTATAAATGGCGACTGGCACTAATGTTTACATTGTTTCTCCAACAAAATCATTGTCAATAATCAAAGAATGATGAGCAAATCTTCTTTACAACCATGTACATGCACATCAATAACCTAAATGGAAGAACTGAGTTTTTTCATCCAAAATATTCCAAGCTTAACGATCCAGTGGAAAACCTATCAATCACTACTGTCCTAGCTCAATTATTCAAATTCAGTTTCAAAAGAGACGTGAAATCGACAAAATCTGTTGTTTATCCCCTTCACCAAAGTACCATAACTCTGTCCCCTTCCCTGGTATAAAACCAAAGCTCCTACTGATTTCTTAAAGCTGGAATTGTAGACCAGTTCTTAACGGCCTTTTCATCAGGAGATCCTGGGATTCGTCCAGAGCTTTGAAATCTTAGTACATTTTCCAAAAACAAAGTCTTTTCATAACTTCAATTGCTACATACTCCAATTCTTAGTCCTAAAACAGTAACCCTGGACACATAAGAGACAAGCTGATCAGTAGACTGAGAAAACAAAGAAACATTTGTTGAATTGATGCCTCATGGTTGTTCTTCTTGAGTCAGCATGTTCAGTGCTTCACACATCAGGCCACGGCTTCATCATCAAGTTTAGCCAAGAGTAGCAGTAAAACGCTCATTCAGTCTCATAAAGGAATTGTGTCAACTTATGGAGAAGTTCAAATCTTCTTGTTGCTTAAAAGCCCCACACATACAATTGCACACAAACTTTGACATATGTGATAATTTATAATATTCCTCCCGATCATTTCAATTTTTTGTGTAATAAGAGGACACAGACAGAGACCCTGAGTAATAGAATCAAGATACTTAAGAACATGATTCTTTCTAGAGCATTTTCCTGTGAATATCTAATGCAAAAATCATCCCAAATCAGCTTCCTAGTAGGCAAAAAAACCATACTTGAAGCAATGTCGGGCAAAAGAACATTTAAAAGCGAAGAAGAAATCATACTATCACAAGTCACAATACTTTGAACCAGGTTTAGGTTTAGGAGACACCAATTATCATCCCCAATTACAACCTGGAATCAAGTGAGAGTCATTGCTGAACTCCATTGGCTATAGTTCGATTCATTCAGAATTGAGAAATCAATTCCATACCTGGATGCTCATTTGAATGAATAATTGAAGATACAAAGGATGATAAGAGTTCAGTTGAATGACTACATCCACATTGGAGACATCAGGAGGATCTTCAATGTTAATATATCGATTGGGATTGACATTGTTGGAATGTGTTTCGGCAGCACAATTCATTTTCACGCAGAGTAAGAGAGATTCAGTAATGGCAGAAGAAGGAAGATCAATTAAATTAATAACAACGGAAAGGTGTAGGAAGAGAAATTAGGGCTGGAATTTCTGCAGTGATACCATGATTTGAAAGAGGGAGAGAGAAGAATGGAAGCAAGCAATTTGGGAAATTTTCTCAGTGTATTGCTCAATACTGCTGAGTGCTTACAGAGTATATATACAAAGCTAAAGTGGGATTTCCTGCCTTTCACAACTGATTCCCTTACTTCGCGGAGTGGATCAACTAACAAACCTTCGTCCCCAACCTTATATCTAACGAACAATCATTAACTTCGACATATTACACTTTGTCCCCAATACATTAGTTGTTCGGTTTAATCATCATCCTTATCAGCGATCGTCCTTCCTTTAATGAGTTGTAGAACCCTTTTCCACCTTGAACAGAGTGTAGTGCTTGAGCAGTTCCCAGCCTTTACAACTACCTTTTCATACTCCCACGCACTATCAACAGCCCGCCCCTGAACAGGTGTGGGCTGCTCAATCGAACAGGGCCTCAAAATTGGAAGGGCCCAATATTTTCTTTTACACTGTAGGCTATTTTCCTAGGCCCATATAGGAATTTATTAATCAGCGCATGATAAACTGATTTTAGGGGAATCAGGTGCATGATAAACAAGATAGAAAATCCTTGAGCGAAAATCTCCTCTCTCTCTCTCTCTCTCTCTCTCTCTCTCTCTCTCTCTCTCTCTCCCCTTCATTCATATCCATCAAATATCAATTCTCCAATGGAAATCCCTCCGGTCCGCCGATTCCTCTTCCCAAATGGCAACGGATATTTTTTCTCAATCATTTATATCCCGCAATTTCTCCATCTCTTTTACCCTCACCAGTCAACAATCTCAAGATTCAAGAACAATTCCTCCAATTTCTAATCTTGCACAAATTGCTCCAAGGGTTTTCCGATTTTGCTGGACCAATTCAGTACGGGGCGGCTACAGTCAGAAGGCAAAAGTCTTGTTATTCTCTTTTAATGATTAGTACAAGTTAGCATTAATAAAAACTCAAGAACATAAGAATCTACTACATTTTCGTAATAATTTTTATTATGGTAGTAAAAAATTAATTCAATATAAAAATAAACCTTCCAAATTAAGGGTCTATTTTTTTGTTAGCGCCCGGGCCTCAAAATCTCAGGGACCGCCCTGATATCAACACATATTGACCAACCTAAGATTGGTACACACAATCTTCCAGTTCGTGGTAAAATTTCCTCTCCTCATCTGAACCTTCCTAGTAAAAATCTCTCTCTAATTCAAACACGCATGCAGTGAGTTTTAGCCTTGTAAAGGCCAAACATAGTACAAGTGGAATCTAAATGATCACTAAAAAGCTCAAGTTCATGACATAACCTAACATAATCATCAGCTTGGAAAAAGTGAGAGACTCGGAAACTTACAGAATTGGAGGAAGTTGTTTCTATCAACAGGAGAATAATCATCAGCGGAACGAGAATTCTTCTTCTTCTTAGGGCTTTTCTTCTTACATTTTTCCTTCTTTTTGAATTTCCCCGGAGTATTCTCGACGGGCTCTTCTTCTCCGTCAAAGTCGAAAACCGAAAGTTTCTTCTTCACCGTCGTCCAGACCGGAAATCCCATTGTCAGGTCTACGGCGAAGGTGATCACAGTTTGGGGCAGTTCAAACGAATTTGTATTTTGATTTTACCGTTTTAAAGTTTTGTTCTAAATTTTTTCTTCGAGGAAAATACTAATGTATGCCGTACGAGTTCTGATATTGTGTACCAAATAATATTTATTTTTAGGTAAAATTATAACAAAAATTATGAAATTATATCCATTTTTTATGTTAGCCGTCAAATTATTTTTTTATTTTAAAAGGTCATTAAACTTTTTTTTTTGTTGATGAAATACCATTTCATTATATTTTAGTGTTAATAAATCGTTAAATTTTATTTTTTGAAAGGTAAAATGATTAAAAACATATTTAATTTAAAATAATAAGGTTGTGTTCTGTGATTTTCACCCAAATTTTCTGATTTTTGATTTTTCTCTCTCATTTATTCCACACTTTTTCTCTTTACTTTTTACTATAATAGTTACGAAAACCTAAAAACCAAATCCATAAATCGCTCGTCCAGATGCACCCTAAATAACTTTGTATATTTTTGAAGATGTAAAGAAAAAAAAAAAAGACAAATAAGAAACTATCCCCTTCGCAGCTACCCACCCCCACCCCCTATCGCCTTCCTCAGCCTCTCATCCTCCTACCTCAGCCACCCTCTTCCTTTTGCCCCCAAATCGCCATCCCTATCTTTTACCCCTAATTGTCAATCCAATATTGTTGCAGAAAACAAAGATTTGCTAACAATGGACAAAACACCCAAATGGGGGCCGAAGATTTCAAGCTGAACCCTTCTTTGACATCATCTTCTTGATCTACTACTAGTTCTTGTTGGAGTAGGTAGTGGTGCCCCCATTAACTCTGCCGGCCCTCCCCATTCTCCCTCTCTCATCATAACTCTCACATTTGGCACACATCTCCTTCACTAAAATCCACATCTGGCACACATCCCTCCATTGAATCCGACCAAGTGAATAAAGTCTGGGTTTGATCAGTTTGATTTGAAGAAGAATCGGCAGAAGGAGTGAGGGGAGGAGGACGCGACGGAGAAGAAGGAGGAGGAATTTTAAGATCTAGGCTTGAGTTTGATTTGGAGATCTCAAGTAATCGGTATTTCTGGTTCAAGATTTAATTTTGATTTGGAGATCTAGGTCTGAACCGGAGAAGAAAAAGGTCTGCATATGCTTGGAGAGATGGAGATCACCACGATTTTTGAGCCACTGGTGATTTTTAATTTTTATCTAGTGGCTTAAAGTGTAATATGATAGGACGAAAACAAATTAAAATTTTTTTACCTGAAAGAGACGACAGTAATACAAGAAGAATGAAAGCTTGAAAATTAGCCATTTCCGGTTCACAGGCAGAGTACAATGAGAGAGTTATTGAGTAGCCTTTTTATTGTAATGTATAAAACTGTTTTGGATTAATATGTATTTACCGTTGTACGTCTAATCTTGTTTATTATCAATGGATGGCTGGTGGTGTTTGACGATGATCGTGGTGGTGGTGGTGGTGGTGGTGGTGATATTTGATGGGTGGGGGCTGAATTGGGAAACAATTTAATTTTAGTGTTTTATCAAAAAAAATTCACCAATAAATTAAGAACTATTAAATAGTTTTAATAAATTTAAGAAATTTATTTTACTATAATAATTTTAAAAATTTAAGAAATTGTTATAAAGAAATATTTTATTTTTATATTAAATTAAACAAAAAATATTTTATATAAGTTTATTTTTTATAAAATTAAATAAAATATATTTTTTCTTATTACCTATTAGTTATTATAAATATAATTTTAACTTTTAAAAATTTTTACAGTACACCCTCCTAATTTAAAATATAATTTTTGTGTGATGGACCATTTTATCCCTCAAAAAATGAAACTTACAGAATGATCTTTAATTAAAAAAAAAGTCTGATGGCCTCTCAAAAAAAAAATATTTTGATAACGAAATGTAAAAAACGGGTATAATTTATTAATTTTTGTTGCATTTTTGTCTTACTTTTATATTATTATTATTTTAGGTTATCTAAATAATATTTACTTTTATATTAATAATCATTTAAAAATATTGAAAAAAGAATTATAAGGTAGGACCGTAGGACCTTATATAGCTCAAAATAAGATGTTTAATTTTGATCAATTATCTAACAACACATCATTATTTAAACCTAAAAAAGAAAAAAAAGGTTTATCCCTAAATTGGTTAACCTTACTTAGTTACCTTAGTTAAGATAAATAAAAAAGTTAAAAATAAAAATTGAAAAAGAAAACGTGTTACATTGGTTAGGGTTGCAAAAATTTAAAAAGTTTTTTTTTTTTTAAAGTAAGTGAAAACAACATAGTTCATATTTTTTTCATGACTCCAGCGATCTTTGAACAGAAAACATGTCACAAAAAAGAGTCTCCAAATATTATCAAGGATAACAAATTATCATATAAAACATGAACAAAAAAGTAAGCACGAATCAGCAACAACATCGACGCTAGCATTGCAAAGAATATAACTAGGCGCTTGAATACCACGACGGATCGGCGGTCATGACTTGATCTACAACGGGGTGTAACGAAGGAAACGAAATGCTAATTTCAATAGAGCGAATCCTCTCTTGAGGGAGTGATTGTGAAGAACAAAGGTCACCAGGAAATAAGAGTAGGGGTCGGGGGATCAAATTGGGGTTATGATAAGGGTTCATTGAGCTAAACGGCAATGATATCAATGAGGAGGTTTACGATAGCAAGTCTCATTTCATTCTCATCCGCCTATCGATAATTTTTGGGAGAGAGAAGGAAAAATGTGAGGATTTAATTGCTTCATAGTGAAGCAAGACAACCTCAATAAGAATGGTGTACTAACTATAGTTGTCGAAATTGAAAAGACGTGGATTCAAATGCTTATGTGAAGTTAATCAATTGGTTAATAAAAGCACCTTATATGAGACTAAGGGTCAGATTACGAATCTCACATATCATTACATTTGATTATTACTATATCTTACATATCACATATATTTCAAATATCACATTCAAATATCATCAAATATCATATATCAATATCAAACACTTTCCATATATTACCCC
>JAOWAN010015944.1:0-20525 GCA_028566635.1 Lobelia cardinalis | reverse complement strand
GAATTTTTTCGGATCGGAAATCGGAAATTCCGTTAATTTTAAATCTAATTCCGATTCCGATCCGAAAAAAATCGGAATTTCGGAAATCGGATAGAAAATAATCGTTCCAAAATCGGAAAATTTCGGATCGGAATCGGCGGAAATCGGAAATTCCGATCCGATTTCCACCCCTACATACACCCTCCATAAGCTTAATGGAAACTAATAGCAAGCTCACTGAATAACTGAGAAACTATATATCACGTAATAACGAGTTCAGATTTCCTATGCCACTTCATGTGCTATTCTCTATGTCACCACTTACATAGTGGTGGATCCCATTAATATGTGAATGGTGGCACATAGAGTGGCACATGAAGTGACATAGAGAATCTGATCTCCATAATAACCGAATTAGTAGTTTGGAATTGACGAAAACAATTGGGATTTTTTTCGAATTTGGATGAGCCTGCGCCCAGAGCCCAAATTTGAGAAGGGCGCCATTTTTTTTTCTTCCTTATTTACCTTGTCTATATGTATAGAGAAAAGATCGAAAAAAAATTCTTTCCAATGACTATTGAGAGTTTTTTTACTCAATTTTCCCAAATCAAATTCCAAAATTATCTTCCTCTTTTTCATTCGCGCACATTTTGCCTCTTTGAATTCAATTCACGAACTTTCTATTTAAAATAAAAATAGATTTTCTAGCACTCTTCTAGTGAAATGATCATTGTTTATTATTATTTATTTTAATTCTTTTTTTGCCCATTAATGTATGAGAATTTGAGTACTTTTTTTTCTTCAAAAAAAATAATTATCATGTGATTTTTTTAGAAAAATGTTTAACGATGCTTTTTTTTTTTTTTAAAAAATGGTTGTATAATAATTTAAATTAAAATAAAATTGATAAATCAAGGGATTTTATTATTTATTTATTTATTTTTATCGTCAAATAACTTACAATTTGAGAAAAATTTAATCTTCGCCCTAGACCTCAAAAATTATAACGACATTGTATGTGGTGCGGGTAAAGGCAGAAAAATTTGGAGTTGTCTTCACATGTGTTGACAACACTTGCTTGTTAGTTATGTTAATTAGGGTTGGATCAACGAATCAATTTTTGCTTATATGATATGACATTTTATAATAATTAAAGTGAAAAAGTAAGAATGCAATAGAGAAAAAAAAATATGAAATTTATAAGAAATCAAAAATCATGTTATATCAACTTAGAGACTCAACCTTTAGCCCTTTTTGTAAACGAGTCAAATAAAGGAAGATGAGAATATTGAGTTTCTTTATCTTATATATTTAAGGAATTAAAACACTTGTTGAAGAGTACAATTGAGGAAGAATATGATTTTCAAAAGCTTATGATTACCATACAAATATTTAATCTCCATTAGATTTAACTAAGGGGTTATGGAGGAAGTGGCTTTAATTTGTAAATCATAAAAAGGCTAATGATTTGATTGAGAAAAAAAAAATTGAAATATGACTGAATTCATGAATTAGCAAAAACCGTGACAGCTAAGAACAAATGCAATCCCTTTCTATCAACATAATGATTTTTGTTCTCCTGGCTTCAAAATGTATGTCAAATTTAATTACTCTTAAATACAAAAAAAAAAAAAAATTAAAATTGTTTTGGTGCAAATGTCCAAAGAAAATTTTCTTCTTGGTTGGTTATTAATTTGTTTTTCCTCTCTCTCTCTCTCTCTCTCTCTCTCTCTCTCTCTAACTTATTAAGGGGTTCGTGGGAACACGTGTCTCCACTAAAAAAAATTACCAAAAAATCCTTATTTTTTTTAGTAAAAATTAGATCGGACTTATCTTTCTCCCGATTGCGAAATTTCTATTTAATTGTTTCATGTTCAAAATTTATTTTGAGATAATGAAAGTTGTTTACACTTTAGTATTTATATTCGAAAATTTTCCATTCCGTGTCAATATATCAAAAAAAAATCGGGCCCGTCATACTTTGCGCCGCTTGTGCCCCACTAATATAACTCTCTAGGTCTGCCACTGCTCTCTCTCTCTCTCTCTCTCTCTCTCTCTCTCTCTCTCTCTCTCTCTCTCTCTCTCTCTCTCTACGTGGATTCACACAAAATGAAATCAGTTAAGACAGGTGCACAAAGAAGAGAATAAATGTGGTGAAAGAAATAGTTTGAAAACTCAGGGAACTTGATGCTAATTTACAACCTATTGTGTGTGGTTTTAGTGGTGAATCCCAAACAAACTGGACAAGAAGCCGAATGATATATTATACTGATAGCTCTTAATTATGTACCATCACCCTATAAATACCTTGCTCTCCCATTAATCTGTATCCATCCATTCCCACACAGCAAAATCTACAAACCTACAGATCACCAGCCAGCCAGCCTTCCATTACTATCTTTAATCACCTTCATATATTTATTGAAATTATGGGTCTGATCACTTTCACCGACGAAAACACCTCCTCGATTCCTCCATCAAGGATATTCAAGGCCTCCATCATCGACTCCCACAACTTGATCCCAAAACTCTTGCCGCAGGCTGTTAAGAGCATTGATATCCTTCAAGGCGATGGAGGTGCTGGCACCATCAAACAGATCAACTTCCAAGGCCAGACATAATTCCCAGCTCTCTACTGTTTTATTATTACACTCCATTTTTTTTTAACCTAAATTCAAACTCGTATACTTTTAAAATGTGAATAAGCCCGTGGCGACAGCTTTTCTTATCATTGAATATGAGTTTGATTTGGGGTGTTTTGTTTTATCCATGCAGGAGGAAGTTACTTGAAGCATCAGATTGATGAGCTCAATGAGAAGACATACACGTACAAGTACACTTTGATCGAAGGGGACGGGTTGGCAGAAAAGATTGAGAAAGTATCGTACGAGATCAAGTTTGAGGCTTCGGCAGATGGAGGTACCATTTCCAAGATGACAACCAACTGTTACACAAAGGGTGATGTTGAGCTCAAGGAAGAAGAGATCAAGGCAGGGAAAGAAAAAGTGATGGGGATGTACAAGGTTGTTGAAGCATACCTTCTCCAGAACCCTGATGCCTATGTTTGATCATTTCTTATGATTGATATCAATAAGCCAGTCAGTGTGTGCTCTCTCATGTTCTGTTCATTCCTTATTTGATGTTGTTGTCTTCTTTGCAATTTACTATTTGGGCTACCAGCTCCTTGTGTTTTTTCAGTTGGATGTTTATTTCATAATTTAATGATAAGTAACAATCCCTCTGGTGTTAAATAAGTATCAACTTTCAAATGTAATCAAGTTTAAAACACTTCGATTTACAATTTTTGTCTACAAGAATTTATTGTTTGCATATGAGCATGAGTAACAAATTCAGGTGCGCCATGAACCTTTGGAATTGTTGCATCAAACCAACATAAAAGTTTCCCTCAAGTCTAACATCTAAAGGTCGACTCTGATTATCGCGTAAAGCCAACATAAAAAGAGAATGTACTCCAGTTATGAATATTGTGACCGTGTTAATGTTCAATATCAAGAAGTTTGGCTTGGTTTGTGCACAAAAGTCTAGTAGGAAGCAAGGAATGCCTTCGCAGCTTATTTATTCAAGTCTACTATCAGTGAACTAATGATGGCAAGGATGCCATGACTGGATCTCAACCTAGGGGTCAAGGTGAATGAATTAGTGTGGAGGCCACAATCGTCTTGCAAACATCCAGACAGAAAAAGGCATGGGATTTTTAGAATTCAATTTTAAACTACCGATAATGCCACAAGTTAGGAAGGAACATTAGTCTAAAAAAGAGCTTTGTGTATTTACCGACGGTTAACCTTTTGTATCGCCTTCTGCTGCTCGACAAAGGTAGAATCTGGAGATCCCATCAAGCTGATAAGCTATCAAGTATTCACAAATATAAACCCACAAGATTCCCTTTACTGTAAACCTACACTATGGTAAAAGGCTTTATTTGCATCCCAAAAGTTTAGTGTACAACAGTGTATAGATCCGATCTATATCCCCTTAGACCACAAAGCCCAACAAGTTGACAGCTTGGATGCCTGACCAGAACGAATAAACACCCCGAGCGAAAGCACATGCTCCTGATCAAAACCCTGGACTTCTGAACAATGTGACACAGACAGCTGAAATCAGGTTGTCAAAAACAAGTTGATCTTGGAGCGTCATTGGAACTTTTAGTTCCATAATCTTTACCTGAAACCCAGGCACCTTTACTATCTAACTGAATCATTTTCTAATCCATCCTTAGAAGGTAACTGATCAGTTTTCACGATAGACTTGGATATCTTTTTGTCCATTGTGTCCGAATGGCTCTCCACAGAAGTGCTGCTTTGGCTTGAAGAGTCGTCCAGAGGGGTTGAATCAGTTGAAGCCACATATGATATGCCAAATTTTTGCCCGTGAGTTAATCCTGGGCAGAGTCCCTGAAGTACAGAAACTGGAAATGTTAGAATAAGCTGAGCTGAAAAGTGTACAAGACTTTCTAACCAAAAATGAAAAAAACAAGATAATAATAATAATAATAATATTATTATTATTATTATTATGAAAGATCCTTGGGATTTTCTTGGACTATCATGATGAGAAGCTTTAACTGTTATCTCCAATAGTTCAAAGAATGCAACCAAATCTTTGGTGTAGCCAAATTAAAATTGCCTTAAAGGGCTTGGTTTCCATAGTAATAGGGCAAAGCTTCAACTGAATACCAGTTGAACGGTCTAGAAAATGCAACTGAAAGAAGAAGATATTGAAAGGAAAGCATGATATAAAAGCCTTGTTACAAAGCCATTCAATAATAGGTGAACTTCAACAAGACTAGGCAAAACAATTGTCTTTTTGAATTTGGTTCTTGACAAGGCTTATATTATATTCTCAAACTTTGAAAAACATACTTTTTCTTTAGCTCCAAAGTTAAGATACTAAGTACTGACCTTGATCAATCCTGAAGCAGAAGTCCCCATTTGAAAACTGGAATGTTTGGAGAAACGGTTGGCATCCAGAACTGTTTGGAATCTACTGGTATTCATATCCTGTGCATCATTTGAGATATCAAATGTAGGATATTCCTGTCTGACATTGCTGCTTTTACAGTAGGCTCCTAAATATGAACAATGTTCGCCTACTAGAGATATATGTGGAGTGGCAGGCAATAAGTGCCCTTCGGTGTTAAATATATACCTGCAAATGACACGTTCATTTTTCAATTGTAAAAATGGGAACTTAAAGGGAAAGTAATAGAAAAAAGTAAATAACAGACTTCCTAATTAATACCTGAAGCTGAGATTATCTCATCTTGAAAACATGTGGTTATCTCATCTTGGTTTTTAAGAATTAGTGGGTAACTCGTGGGAGGAGTGTGTGGTTGAGGCGTGGGGAGGTTTCGTTTTGATGCGTAAGCTGAGATTCTTACAGGAGAAGTTAAAGGTCTGAAATAAGAAAGTGTTTGGGGATATTAGGGTGAGGAAGAGTGAGCTTATCAGGGAAGTTGAGGAGTTGGATAGGGTTGAAGAGATTAAGTGTTTGTCGCACGAGGAATTGAATAAACGATCTAGGCGATTGAGGATATTTTGCTCAAAGAAGATGTAAGTTAGCGTAAAAGGCTAGAGTTAAATGGGTTATGGGGATTGCAACTCCAAGTTGTTTCATAGGGTGGCCACAGGAAAGCATAGATGTGGGTACATTAAGGAGATTGAGAGGGATGATCGCACTATTGCTAGAGATGTGGGGATTATTGCGTAGGAGATTTCTTGATCTTATAAGCATTTATAATCAGAGGATAATGCTACGGCAGAGGGGTTGGAGAGACCGTTTGCGGAGCGTGAGATTAGCCGAGCCATTTCGGAGTTAGCTGGAGATAAGGCACCAAGTCCAGATGGGTTTACTCTAGCCTTCTTTCAACTCTTGTTTGGAGATCATGAAGAGTGACATTTTGAGAATAATGTCTGAGTTCTATGCTATGCTAATGGGATTGTGTGCCTGAGTGTTGATTGCACATTCGTAACTCTTATAACTAAGAAGGAGATGTCTCTAAAGATTAAGGATTTCCGCCCTATGAGCCTTGTTACTAGCATCTACAAGATCATAACAAAGGTGCTCTCTCGCAGACTTGGAGAGGTAATGGGTGATACCATCTCTAAAGCTCAATGTGCTTTTGTTAAAGGTGTCAATTGATTGATGCGTCTATGGTGGCTAATGAGGTCGTAGACGATCTTCGAAGAAGAGGTAGGAAAGGGGTAATCCTTCGGTTGAATTTTGAGAAGGCGCACGATCAGGTAAATTAGCATTTCCTTAATCTAGTTATGGAAAGAAAAAGTTTTGGGTCTGAATGGCTTAAATGGATCAGAGGATGTTTTTCATCTTCCTCGTTCTCTGTTACGGTTAGTGGGGAACCTAAGGAGTGATTTCGTGCCTCAAGTGGACTTTGCCAAGCGGATCCAATGTCTCCTTTTCTTTTTATGTTGGTTGTGGATGTTCTAAGTAGGATGCTAATGAGAAGTGAGATGAGGGGTGTTGTAGAGTGTTGTTGGGTAGGAAATGATGGCATTAAGGTCTCTCATCTTCAATACATTGATGACACTTTGTTATTTTTGTTCGAGGACCGTGGTAGATTTGTAAATGTCCTTCGTGTTCTTCAAATCTTTGAGATTGCGTCTGGCCTTAAGATCAATTTAACCAAGTGTGGATTAGAGCATAAATCTTGAACCTCTACCTTTGAATTCATTTGCTAATCTTTTGGGATGTTCTGTAATGAATAGTCATTTTTGCTATCTTGGACTTCCTTTAGGTGCGAATCCTAGGGCAACTATGGGATCCGATTATTGAAAAAGTGTTAAAAAGGCTAGCCGGGTGGAAAGATGCTTATTTTTCTTTAGGGGGAGAGTTACTCTTATTGAGTCATGATTGCCAAGTTTTCCTATTAATTATACGCCTCTGTTTAAGTTACCCACGGGGGTGGCTGAGCGATTAGAGGGGATAATGCGTCGATTTTTGTGGTGTGGGATCGGGGAGGAGAGTAAGGCTCATTTGATGGCTTGGAAGAATGTTAGTAGGCCTAAGGAAGAGGGGGGCTTAGGGCTCAGGAACTTCGTTATCAAAAACATTGCTTTGATTGGCAAGTGGTTATGGCGTTTAGGGCTAAGGAAGAGAGGGGTTTAGGGCTCGGGAACTTCATTATAAAAAACATTGCTTTGATTGGCAAGTAGTTATATCTCGCTAGAGCTGCATTCTTTATGGCATAGAGTTATTCACAGCAAGTATGGGGCAAACATATAGGTGGGATGCATATGTTAATCTTTCCACCACATATGCCGGTCCCTGAAAATTCACTTCTAGTTGTTTTCATCTCTTCTATCCATAGTTATTAAAAGCGCGCCTAGGCGTGCGCCCTAGGCTCAGGCGCAGACTTTGGGCATCGGTTTGCCTAGGCGAGACGCTGTTCACCGAGCGAGGGCCTAGGCGCGAGCCTTGGACAGCTGCGCCTAGGCGCAAGGCACATGTGTTGACCACTCTTGACCTTATTTTAGCCCTAAATCGGCTCAGGCAGAAGGAAGAGGACTAGGCCAGCGATAGAGGAAGAGAGAGAGGAGTTTGGGAGAGAAGGAAGGAGAGTATCACTTGAGTTGGAAGCCTCACAGTTCGCCTCTTAGCAGGAGAAGAACCACTGAATAGTCATCATGAAAGAAAGGAGGATGCTGCGACGCAACAGAGAGTTAGGGCTCAGGGTAAACATACGCTTAGTTAGAGGATAAACAATTTTACAAGTTACACCCTTGATAATTTTTTACTTTATTTATTATGTTCTACTTTTATATATTACATTTTAAGCTTTTTATTTTAAAACTGTTATTTACCAAGTCTTTTGCTCAACTAATAAACTGAACAACTTTCCAAATTACCCCCTTGATCATTAATATTACTTGCATTTGTTTTATCGATTATCCAAATATTTATTGTGAATATTCAAGCTACATTTATCTCTAAGATCTTAATATAGTCAAGCATATTAGAATATGTATATATATATAATGTGTGTTTATATATTAGCTTCGTCACTAGGCTCCGGGCACACCTTTGGCGCCTTTCCCTAAACCCTTAACCCTAAAGTTTTAGCTAATGTAATAAAGATACCAATTAGTGTCACAAAGACTCTACCCGCCTTTAGGGTTTACGGTGCCTTTAATAACCATGCTTCTATCCTCATGTTCGTTATAAGGTCGGGGTTGGGAATCAAGTCCGATTTTGTGAGGATCATCGGACATGGAACTTTCCTGTCAATATCTCTTTTCCTCGCTTGTTTCGGCTTTTCAGTGTTCATAACGCGCCATTTTCTTGTTCGGGAGGGGTCAAGTGGCTTGAAATTTTCATTTTGTGAGAAATCTTAGTGATAGGGAATACATATCGATTGCAAATTTATTGCTACTGATGTCTTCTTTTCGTCCATTGGGTCATCAATCCGATCGTCGAATTTGAGTTCTCGAACAAAATGGGTTGTTCTCTATAAAGTCTTTCTCTAAATTTTTTCGTCCACATACAGCTTGACTTTCCTCTTTACCATTTCATTTGAAAGTACAATGTTCCATTCAAATACAAAATTTTTGCTTGGTCAGTAATCCTTGTGCGTTTGAATATTAATGATTGGCGGCAGAGGAGGTATCCGAAGATGTCTATCTCTCCTAATGTGTGTGTTATGTGTATGCGGGCTAGTAAGTCTCATGACCATTTGTTCATGCATTGCCCAGCGGCTCGGAGTCTTTGGAGCAGACTGTATAAGTTCCGGGGCGAGCTCTATATTATGCCTCGCGGTGTGGAGTTTTGCATGATTAAATATTTGGATTTCGGTCGATCGATGGATGCTTCTTTGTTATGTTGTTGCGCTGTGTTCAATGTGATGTGGAACATTTGGATTGAGATAACTGTGTACTCTTCTCTTTGGGTTAGGAGTTTTGGTGCTTTCCCGGGCATGACTTTGAGTGAGTTGGCTAGATATTGAAAATCTGCTATAGTGTAATTTGGGTGTATTTTTTGGTTTTACTTTCGGTGAATTTCTTGTTAGCTAATTTTGTATCTTTTTCTCTTACCAATGATATTTCTTCTTATATTTAAAAAAAAAAAATTAATACATGAAGTAAGATTTTGCTTCTCTTATACTTTGGTTGGTTCTGCAAGTATTTTAAAATTTCAGTAGATTATAAAACACATGAAACTTACTTGTATGGCCCGCTTTCAATCAGATTATCTGGGCCTGCCGCCAAGTCAAAAAGAAGCCACAAATACTTAACCTAAACAAGGTGAAACAATACATGAAGTGCATTCAAACAATAAAGCAGAAATCATATATAAGAGATAAATCTGTCTCATCCCCTTTTCTAGAAGTGTATGCAAATCTGAAGAGTTAATATGGTTTTAGGACTAAAGGGAACATGTTTAGCACATGCACTTGCTGATAACAATTACAATGTCAATAATGGAATAGAATCGGGTTAGATGAAATGAAAGAGTCCATATGGAGTGTTAATGTGTTATGTGATTGGGGTATACCAATAAAGCTAAAGAAAAATTTTATAGGACAATTATTAGGCATGCGCTATTAAACGGAATTGAGGATTTCGCGACTAAGAAAGAAGTGCAGCGGAAATGCGAGCGGTAAAACTAGAAAATTTGATATGATTCGTAACGGATAAATACGCGAAATTATAAAATCGCTCCTATAATAAAGAAAATGAGGGAGAACCGCCTTAATTGTATACAACGTAGGTATAGTGCTCCAGTTAGGAAGCGTGATGATATTAGTCTTAGTCAAGGTGGGGTAGGATAAGGCCAAAGTTAACATGCACATCGGCAATACGAAAAGACAGAAAGACAGTGATATGGTGACTTGGCATTGGATCGATGGGATTAAGGCTTTGTTGATGTTGTATGGAAAAAAAAAATTTGAGTGTTCACATTTGACCTGATTATAAAGATAACAAAGTTTAATTCGGTGATATGTTTCGAGCTTGATATGAGTTTATTTGATTGAGTGAGATGGAGAGACAAGCCATCGATGAATCTTCAACCCCCATCAAGTCCGTGAGAGATGATGTGCTATTTATGTATGTTGGACCTTAATAGACAAAAACAAACTCCACTTTGAAAATTTAGAATAAGGGTATATAATAAAATTAGAAAGTAAATATCTAGTTAATCCATCCATTACTATGCAAAAAGATATGGGCTTAAGGCTAATCCTTGGTGTAGTTCTATAATGATCAAAAACTCGCATGTCTCTCCTACCGTGGTTCTAACTACCGTCAATGCCCCATCATCCATATTTATTATTATTTTTCCTAGTAATTATTTTTTCTAAACACTACGGGGTTCAGGACACAAACGCACTAAGACTCAATAGTAAAGTTGTTACCAAATCTAAGACTAACAAGTAACTCAATCTTATTAATGTTTCACCTTGCAAGTAACTTTTTTCCGAACAGTAAGATCGCGATTTCTATCCAAAGTTCACTGAAAAATTGAAAATTTGGATTCTGAACTTGCGAAACAAAATTGGGAAATTGGATCAACTTCTTCCGCAAATAGATAGATAGATCTATGGGGAAATTATTTCGAAGTAAATTTTGTGCAACAACCCTTTCTATCTTATAGAAAAGGAGCCAAGAATTATACATTAGTATACTAAGATTCAATAGCGAATTTACAACTGAATCTAAAGAGTAATAATTTATTGAATATTAATATTCTTCCATCTTACAAAATAATTTTTTTTTCAATTACTTAGATTCAGTTCAAAAGCAACTAGGGCTGTAAACTAGCCGGACTAGCTTGTAGGTTTGATCCGGCTCGACCCAATTGGGCCTGACTCGACTCAACTCGCACTGCTTTCATAAGCCAAGCCGAACACCGTTTCAGACCTGTCATATTTTGCGACTCCGACTCGACTTGACTTGCAAGGCTCGCGAGCCGGCTCATTAAGGGCTTGATTCGTTAGGGTCCCACTCGAAACGTCATTAACAGGTCCAAATTTCAATTCAGAATATTCAGATCCAACAATAGGGAATACTGTAACTTTAAAAGGCTAGGTGTAAAGGCCCACGCTAACACACGATAACTTAAAAGGCTCAATTAAGATTGACTCAAAGTCGCAAACACATAATAAAATCCAAAAAATACGTAATACTAGAATAGGAAATATCTGTATAGTAACAAAATATTAAAAAGGCTTATCATGTCATGCTAAGACATCTTAAAGCTCGCTATGTCTTGGGTCGTGAAGGCTCATGAAGACCCGTGAGTGTCTTACGATCCAGTTATAAGTCGAGCCAAGCCCACTTGTTTGAGGTCCGGCTCGAGCTTGTGAAGGCTTGACTCGGGAAAAAATTTGGCGAGCCCGGCTTGAACCCGCGAAAATCCGGCTCGGCCCGGCTCATTGCTCATTTACAGGCCTAAATGCAACTCATTTTAGTCGAATAAAAGTAAAAAGATATAGAAAAAAGATTTAACTACGTCACGTGAAAGTTTGAGATTTTTCACTTTCAACCCTTAAGTTTTTATTTATTATTTTCAATAGACTTATATCTTATTAAAATACAAATATCCCATAATAAGAAACTCAAAAATGAAATATGATAGCATATCTTGCCGGATATTGAATTTCCTTTTAAAGTAGATCCACGACGAATATTTTTCGAAGTACGTATGAAGTCAAAATCTTTGTTAAAATGTCTTAGCCCCAAAAAAGTGAAAGGGGGCTCACTAAAACTTTTAATGGACCATTATGAAACTAAGGGGGCTGATTGAAAAGAAGGAAATATTTTAAAATGCTACATGACCCTATTGTTATTGTTTTTCAATGTGATTACAATAATGCCATCTTACATTTTACAGGCCCTAATCTAATCTAATCTAAGTCAATGATTCATTCTACTTTAAACATCTCCCTATATATATATATATATAATATTATTTATATATAAGAACGCATTCAAATGAGAACCTAAAGATTGTGAAAACATGTGGGAACCACTAGGATCCAACAAATAATATTAAGTTCCAACACATATTAACTAAGATCAAAGAATAATATTATGATTCAAACAACTGAAGAAGAATACTAAGATCCAACAAATATTAATATTTGTTGGATCTTAGTAGTTCTCACAATATTTAGGTTATCGTTTGAGTACCTCCTTGTACATATATATATATATATATATATATATATATATAGGGGTGCGCTCCAATAGGAATCTAAATATCGTAGGAACCGTCGACACTTTGATGTGTTCGGGAATTCATCGACACAATACCGAAAATTTTTACTGTGTTCGGGAATTCACGATCGAGATTGGTTCTTACGATATTTAGGTTCATTTGAGCAGCTACCTATATATATATATATATATATATATATATATATATATATGAGGAGATGGGAATGGAAAGATCCATACTGTCTCAGCCAAAAAGAAGCTCTCCATATGATCTTCTTGATTGTGAGATTCTACATCGGATATATGACAATATCCACAAGTGCAGCGGGCACCGTATTGAAGGCTAGCAACCATGTCACGTCCGGCATCAAGATATCTACACAAATATTTGAATCACAGTTACCGGTAAGTTAATGAGGTGCAAATTTAACAATATTAGCCACATAAGCTTGATCAAAGAGAATACGTTTATGCATTGAAAAAGAGAATCTTGAACAGAGTGAGACTACCTGGGGTCTCTTGTAGCTTTGTAGAGCCAATAAGTGCTCTCTATCAGTTCTGGACGCAGGGGATAGCTTTTCTGACCATGCTGTACAAAATTTAAAGGAGGTAAACGAGAATCAGTAAAAGGACTAGGTAATGAATGAAACTAGCCTGGTTAAACAAGTAGCAATCACTTTTAAATTAATACATCATGGAGAAAACCAAGAAAAGAGGAAGAAAACTATGGAATTTGTACACAATCGTCCATTTTCAGCCCTAGAAGGAGATCAAAACCACTAAATATGATAAGTTCATGATGGAACTAGAACAACTACTAAAGTTAGGTTATTATCATAAACCTTTAAATCGAATGCCATCCGTGAAAGCTCGTACATTCGGACAACTGATTTATATAGCTCAAGTTGCAAGCCAATCCCATCTATCTACTCAAATGAATGAATTTTAAGATCAGAAGAGAAACATAACACATTTGTTTCAATAATGATGAAGGATTACAATTGAAAATCCGATTTTTGTAGCTCACACATTCATATATAAAAACTGAATTATATAGTTCTAAGTTGCAATCAACTCTATTGAGGTACTCAAACGAATGAATCGGACCCTAAAAGATATATGAATACATTGATCTCAACACTGGCAGTTCAGCCTAACTCAACCAAGCATTCAAATACAAGAAGATGCCATGTCAGATTTTGGAACCTTGTGCATGCTGAATTCTTCAGTTAAGAAAGAATGCCAAAAGAAGAATCATATAACCAACCCCAAGTATTTTGGTGCAAGTATTTTCGTGAAAGAACTAGCTCAAGTTTAAACTTTCCAGCTCCTAATAAGGGTTTACAATTAGAGTGACATGGCCCGTTGCAGATTTGCAGTGAATACAAAATTCAGCTAAGATAACTTAAAATACCTGAACACTGAGTGTGGCAAGATTAAATCCTTCTGGGGTGAAGCCATATTTTTTCCAGACGCTAAAGAAAGCCGCATGTGTCCGTATTGCAGGATCAATATCCCCAGCTAGAACCTTTGAGAATCCATATTATTAGTTTCAGATATTGTCCAGACAATAATCCTGGCATTGTATACGCGTAGAAGAGCACGTAGAGTAACATAATATAGTAACCTGAAGACCTGGCCAGAATGCCTGCAGGCTGTTGAATAATGGCCAAACAAGTGCAGCAGAATTCATGTTTACCTCAACATACCTGTAAAACTTTTCACAATTAGCAAAAGTATCCATCTATTAAATGCTAAACATAAAACAAAGAATGGCAAATAAGCACAAACGTATAATACCCTAGAAACATATCTTAATCAGAACAACCTACCAAGGATCACTGTAAAGATAGTGCATTGCAGCTCCGTAAGCTTCTTGGAAGATGAATAGATACTCTTCATCTCCAAATAAAAGGTATGCCTGAAATGTCATCACGAGTATAGAAAGGGCATTCAACATCTGACTCTCAGAGGGAGAAGAAACTGAAGCACCAATAACAAATGAAGAAGCAAGAACAACCATTTACACCATTGTGTCAATAGCTCACAATGGAACCTGTCTGTAGATGATAATCCCATAAATTACTTCAAGACAAAAGACCATGCACTTCTTAATTCCCACTCCCACACCAGCACACCCACCAAAAAAAAACAAGAGTAAAATATTAACAAAAGATTTATCCGAAAAAAAAAGAGGAAGAAGACGAAAGAAAGTGTCACCTAATGATGCATCAACTTTGCTTAGCTATTGTTCAATTCAGTCTCACATCCTAAACAGTCACTGTGAACATTTACATACACTTAAATTGAAGTTATTGTAAGAAATATAGAATTTTAACCACCCTAATTTCCTAGGCAAAATAAGGAAAACAATGTATTTCCAAAAGGAAAAAAAAAAAAAAAACTTAATTAACAATGTTATGATCTGGAAAGCAGTATCTTAATGAGGTGACTCCATGTTGATCTCCGGTTGAAAAACAGTAAACCATTGCATACTAATATGCTGATAAACAGTAATTAGATAAGTTTAATAAAGAAAATAAATAGGGCCCTACTTGGCTTTTTGATGAATTGATTTTTTTATTTAGAATTTGTTATATAAATGTTTAATATCTTTTTGGTAAAAGTATTAACTGTTTACTTTTCATATATATATTATATAATATATAGCTGATCGGCTAAAAACCACTATCTTTTTGCGAACTTGCGAACCACGAAACAGATTTCATGTTTTACAGTTGACTTTCGTTGACTTTTTCATGGTTCAAAGTTATAAAAATTCATGGTTCACTGGTATAAATTTCATAGTTCGAATATTTCATGGTTCACACTTATAAATTTAATGGTTCACAGTTATATCAATTTAATGGTTCACACTTATAAAATTTCATGGTTCACATATTTCATGGTTCATAGTTATAAATTTCATGGTTCATGGTTTGTAAATTTCCTAATTCACAGTTATATCAATTTCATGGTTCATGATTGAAATTTTGATGGTTCACTGTGGTTCGCAAGTTCGCAAATTAAGGGTGGTTCGCAGCCAATCACATCCCAATTAAACATTTTATACATACATATAGAATTGCAAGTCGTATTTTTATGCAACTTACTATCCTTATAGGCTTATTTTAAATATTAGTAATAAACTCATTCACAATCCAAAAATTGGTCTAGTTTTGATGAAGAAAAAAATAAAAGAAAAACGTCTACATGGACTTCCTGAGTTCAACCAATAAACCTGAATTAAAATGAAGGAAAACCTTTAAACTGTTAGTAGTATGCATTATGCAAGGGTAACTTCTATCATTTTATGAAGATTCTAATGCATTAATCAATTTCTTACTTGTATACAGTACATGATACATTATTCGCTAAGAAGTTCTATGACACTGCTAAATTTTAAAATCATGGATTAGTACAAACAGACAACCGAATATCGAGAATCAGTTACACATGAAGCACATACTTGGGGGCAAAATATCACAGAGGCATAGATGAGTCGCCTCAAAATGATTGACTTCATAGGCATTTGCATGCTCTCTGTCCAGAATCAACTCAATTCAGAAGACTTGAAGTAAAATAAGTTGAAGATATATTTTCCTCTCTTCTTTGGTTAGAAGATATATTTTCCTTTCTTCTTTGGTTAGAAGATATATTTTCCATGCTCAGACATAGTTACATCATAATTCGTAGATCAATAGAGAATTTGTGCTTCCATCTCGCAAGACTACCTTTAGAAGATACTCATAGAAAGAGTCTATGCTTGTTCCAATGCCAGCATCCTGCAAAAGCAACAGAATTGCATTTCAGACCCCATGTGATGAAAACCAAAGAGAAAGAATACACAACAATTTAATACAAACTCAACCTTATCGGTCATTTAGACTGGCTCATTCCAGGACAATTCAAGTTCATTATTATACTACAGGAACAAAACTCAAGTTCATATACAGGCCTTCTGAAGCAAAGAAGTTGACCACAGTTTGGGTTTTGCAACTAGCCAATTTATATGTTCAATTAGCAGGACATACAAACATCCAGTCCTGCTTTATGGGCTTTAGATATTAGTAAGAGAGACATCCAAGGCGGTCTGTCTAGGTTTGTCCTCTTTTTAAATCTTATCTCACAAGATTTCAGATCATTGGATTATCATGAATCGAGTCGCTACTCCCAAGGTTCACTTGAATCTCATTACCAATCCAGAAATTTCAATAGTTTTCAGCAACACAGAGTTTGTGTTTCGCCTGTGCATTTGTGGATAGCAACTATATTTCTAACAACACCTATAGTTGCTATCAAATTTGGCAATATATCAAAGAGACTGTTTTCCATTAACCTGCAAGCCTGCAAGTATGGATTCTTAAACTTGTACATTTGTTGCAAGTATGGATTCTTGAGCCATACATTCATACTCCCTTCTTTCGATAAAAGACTGTTTTTGCATTCATATGTTTTAGCCTTTTAGGTATAAACTTCCATGCCTTTAAAAACTAAATTACTTACAGTGATTACAAATTTTATAGATGTCAACCGACAAGTATATTTAAATAAACTTTCAGTTATTTAACTAAATAGACGCCAAAAAAGTCGATAGAGAACTATTTGCAGGGAACAGAAAGCCAGAGGGGTAATTTCCATTTAGGGGAAGGAAGTATTTTTATTATTCAGTAAAATTTAAGTCGGTGGCGAATGTTTGGCTTGGTGTGGGACTGCCTGAATAGGAGAAGTTAACATAATTATTTCATATACCATTCTTATTTATCCAGATATCTTTTCGATTTACCTTGTTGTTGCATGCTTTCCATTCATCTTGGTAATGACAATCTATTTGGGGGTCAAATAAATCTTATCTTTGAGGGGGAAAAGGGGACAGATTATAGATGAAGCCCCATTCACTCGAGCTTTTGTAAGAGACGCAAACTCGTATAATAGTTAATTAGATCATGAGAGCCAGTTTCAAGCATCTGTTTGGAACAAGATTCATCTCTGACTACCCAGACTATGGCTCAGTTCTCGTAGATTATTACACTATTGATGAATAAGAAAACTCACGTGCCTTGTCAGAAAGTCGATTCATATAATAATCAAGAGCCAGAGAATGATAGTCAATAAACAGTACTGACATGATTTGTGAACCTGGACATCCTTTACTACAAAATGCGTCTGATTTTCATTATATATATATATATATATATATATATAAATAAAATCAAGAGCCAGTGCACTTGACCGGCAAAAAGCAGAAGTACTGAAGTTATTTGTGATCCTAGACATGCTTTACTACACAATTGTCAATAAACAGAAGTACTGATGTTATATGTTTATAATTATATTCATAAATATGGTTGCACATCACCAGTACTAGTCTATGAACACATACACACAACTAAATGAGGATTATATAACATGCATATATTTTCTCTTTTTTAGATAAAATAAGAACTATATTAGATAGAGCGGAAAGGTACAAAAAGGTGAATCTGGGATACACCAAGATACAAACAAAATAAAGGGAAAAAAAGGAGAAAAAACAACAAAAAGGAAGATCTAAAACATGGCAGCTCTCCAGGCCCTAATCAAATATGCTAGAGACAAGCTTTGGAAGGGCCCAAAGCTCTGTGCCCAAATCTCCCAAAGAACAGAAGAGTGCACCACAGGCCCCCCCCCCCCCCTGAGTTTCGCTCGATCCACATACTCCAAAGAAAACCAAACACAGCACAACCCCACGGAATCTTCACATCCCTAGCACTATCACAACCGAAATGGCTGATACTGCAGAAGTCCTGGATCATACGGGGAGAAATCCAAGCTTGAGGGAGCATTTGTTACCACCATAATGGATCAAAACCTTAAGTCTGTTACTTTGAGGAATACCAAGCCTCTTAAGGCAATAAAAATATTGGAAGACTACTGATTGCCACCAGAGCACCTAATTTTCCCCTATAACTGTTCCAAGTTTTCAAATAGAGTTGGGATTGCAAATTTGGAGTTTCAAACTCATAAAAGGGCTAAAGAAACCCTCCAAACTTAAGATTGCTAATTGAATCCATCAAATAATTAAAAGGAGTTTAGCTGATCAGTTAGAGCCAGCGAATCCAGCAGATATTACTTCCTTTTCTCAAGAAAGCAAGTGAAAGCACCCTACGATCAATCAGTAGTCAGTACAATCAAACGAATCTTCAAACCCAAGATAGAAGTGTATTTTACACACACACACACATATAAATATATAGGAAAATAACACAACATCCGTCCCCGAAGAGTTACACTCTGACCAGACACGAAAGTTAAGAAAGGGGGTTGAAAACTTGTAAGTTACTCTAAATGCCCCTTCATATGAGGCCCACATTTATTATTTGCAAAGGCGGGGGGGAGTAATCTTGATTCTTGTGAAATGGAATGGCTTAAAAGGGAAATGCTAATCTTCTAAGTAGGTGACAAACAAGACTTGTCCCGACAATCTCAATTTACCAACTCTTATATACAAAAATTATAATGTAGCATGTCCATTCACATTATTATTATTGAAATGGAACGTCACCTTCTGCGTCCATTCACCAGTGAAAACATCTATATGAGCACCAACCAAATTAATTCTGGAACGCCGGGCCCATATTCCAAGCACCGCATTCTTCGTAACTTGCTCAAAAACTTCTCACCAAACATAAAAACATCAATACAAAAATTAATTTTAAAAAATATATGATAGTTATAGTGAAACATAAGAAAGATCGAAAGAGAAACAAGAGTAAAATAGACAGCAACACAACGGAGTTTCCGAGTTACAAGTTTTACAACACTGTAAACATCACTGAACATTCAATGATTTTACCCGTGAAAGTAGGCCACCAAGGTAGTCCCAGGTAATGAGCCAACTTGGAAATGTACAAGACGTTCAAGGAGATTTAAGTGTATCCAGTTGAACTTTACAAAATACTTAATAGGTGAACCTTGAGTTAGAATATAAAGATATAAGCTTAGTTAAACTGCTAGCTCAAATGGCCAAACAGAAAGAACAGAGATAATTTTCACCTGAAAATTTTTCAGTCACTCCAGTATATTTGCATGTAGTAGTGTGTAGCCTCTTCCCAGTGCTTTTACTTATTACTTTACATAGAAAAAGGTCTCCATTGACAAAGGATCAGGTCAACATCGAGCAAATTGCTTCAATACAACAACTAACCAAACAACATTGTATTGTGTTTAATGATGCTGAAAAAGTTCAATCAGTTCAAAAGCTTCCAGCTGAACTCTCACTTCAGTGACTACCACAAACAAAACAATAGATATTCGAAGCCTATCAGAGCAACAGATTACAGTTTAAGTTTATTCAACCAGCGGGCATAAGATGTAAGCATAACTTCTGATTATATTTAGAACATGGAAAAATTTAACTGGAAAGCTGGATGAGCCATGAAGCATTTGCACAGCATCAATCATCACACAAGGAGGAGAAATAATTGTAATAAACAAGTAGCTACATGAATCTGCAGCCTGTGATGGGTTTCACTGATATCAACTAAGAATTGCCTCAAAATCCAAGGGACTGACAAGATTGAACACAGACTACGTATATCCATTTATCAACACAAGAGTGTTGCTGCTTGCTGAATATCTTTCAAAACAAGAGACAAAACACAATAAGAAGCTACATGGCCTCAGGAATTGAACTTACTGGGATCATTTGTCAACCGACTAAGCACCCCAAACTCTAACGTCAACGTCCCACCGCCAGCCGTTGAGGTTATCTGGACAAACCAGATTGTCAAAATTAGAATTGACACCCTTAATAGATAATGGAAACAAGGCTAGCAGAAATTTGTGTAGAACTGTAGAATTATTAGAGAAAACAAAGACGACATCCAAGGTAAATCAATGCTGGTTGAAGCACAGTACGTGTGCACCATTTCATGATTTGAATAAACATTTGAGTTGATTAAGTACCAACATAGCAGATTTAAATAAATGCAACCCAAAACAGAGGAAACTTAACAAAAGAAGGATATACCTTGCTTTCATTTTCATCTACTCCATGCAATAGATTGACCGATCCAAATGGAATTCCTGCAGCAGAATCGTTGGTATCTCAGTATTGGCATGACATTATGTTCTCTTGTGCAAAATCATTCTTCCGTAGACAATCTCAACAATTAAGTAGAAGCAAGTATCAGAGACAAAAGGCTCAGGCTCTTGACATATGCAGTCAATAAATACTACTTTAATAGCAGTTGATATATATATATATATATATAGGGGCGCGCTCCAATAAGAACCAATTAAAATAGGAACTATAGGAACCAAAGACACAGTAACGAAAAAATTTACTGTGTTGGGAGATTCAAAGAC
>JAOWAN010015629.1:0-20550 GCA_028566635.1 Lobelia cardinalis | reverse complement strand
ATGAAATCAAGGCAAGAAAATAGGTAGGGACTAACTCGACAAAAACTTAATAGGTTAGGGACCAAAAAGGGTGTTTTCCCTCCCAAACAACATTGTTTGTTTTTTTCTCTGAATTCCCTCCCTCGGCAAATTTTTACAATTTTGCTTTCCTTCCTGCATGAAACGGCGGCACGACAATACGATTTTCAATCATTATTCCTATAACTATTATTGAATGGATAGTCATTATTAAAAAAATTATTTTCCAAATTCACGATGCTTTTGCTTCCTTCTAATGATTTTTTATGAACTCGACCTGTTTGTTTGATTGTTCGACCTGAAAAAATTTTCTGGGGCAGCCCCCGTATGATTTCGTTCCCCCCTCGTAAACTTCCTGGCTCCGCCACTGGCTAGAGTCATCACCCTTAGGGTTCGTCAATTTTGGTTTGTTACACGATATTGAACCCTTATAAATTTATTCTTGCTCTTCCAAAATAAATATCGAATATTTATTTTTTTTACGGTATTAATATAAAATATATTATATGACTCAAAAAATGAAGGTAAAAAGAATTTTTTTAATTATATTGTTTATAGTTTTAAGGTTTAGAATTTAGGGTTAAGGTTAAGGGTTTAAGAGAATATTATATAGTTTTATATATAGTTTTATTTTATATGATGTACTATAGTTTTTTATTATAATTTTATAGTTTTATTTTTCCATATAGTATATTTGCATATGTAATATGACTTAAAATTTTATAGTTTTACTTGTTTGAAATAAGCAATATTAATTAGTTACAAATTAGTTTCTAATTTAATCGTTGATTTGAATGAAATATCTTTATTCATTGGTTTGTCTTGTCTACTTTTTCCTACGTAATTATTCAATAAATGATTTTCTGAAATTTTGAAAATTTTAGATTTTTAAAAATATTTGGAAATTTTCGAAAGTCCAAAAAATTTCCAAATTTTTCGGAAATTTGGAATTTTGAAAAAATCCATGCTTCCGAAATTGGAATGTAATATAAATTTTCGAAATTTTTTTCATGAAAATTGGAATAGGCTTTTTTATTTCAAAATCTTTTAAATTTTTTTAAAAATATTCTAATTTCAATTCGATACGTCCGATTTAGAGCCCTAAAGGATTGTTAGGGCAACAAATAATTTTTTGTTTTTGCACCAACAAACGGTCACTAGACGCGCCATTGATAAAATAAAAATTTTGGGGAAAGGATGGGTTGATGTTGCCCCCCCCCCCCCCCAACGTGAGGTAGATTGTACTCTTCTGTTCTGACGCTCCACTTCGCATCCAAGTACGACGTCACTTTAAACATGGCGTATTTTACCACCTTTAGTTTTGTACTTTTGTTCTCTCTTTTCAGATCCTAAAATAATTAATTGCATGTTAATTTTTAAAAGGTTCTGTCCTTAAAGTTAAAAAAGTTTTTCAACATCAAATTATTAAGGGTTCGATCAAAAAATTGATATGTAGTGATATTCAGTGATATGATATGATATTTTATAATGATGAAAGTGAAAAAGTAAGATAGAAAAAAAAAATATCATGAAATCATTAAAAAATCAGGAATCAAAAATCATATCATATCCAATACGTGATCGAATGATGAACTCCAAATTAAATTACAATATTAAACAAAAACGATAAATTAGTTATCGATAAAATATTATGATAATCAAATGATTTATCGTAAAACTTACAAATCCATGTATAAAAGTACAAGTCACTATTTGATCCTACATATACCTTTGTACTAGTAATAATCAAGTCTATTATCCAGCTCAAATGTTCAAAAGGACCGTTTTCAACAAAACAATTATAATAGGGAAAAGTTGAAGAAACTCCCCTGTGCTTTTTGGATTTTAGGATAAGCCTCAAATACTTTTTTTTCGTGAGGATTAGCCTTCCGGATCAAAAATCCGTTAGAGGCCATCCATTTTATATAACAATAAATTAATAAAAAGAAATAATTATCCTTATTAAACAGGGACCAAAGTTAAAAAAAAAAAAAAACACCTAACACATTGCACCCAGATGTTCTTCCTTCTTCTGCCCTTCCATCTTCATCTCTTTTATAATATTGTTCATAATTAAAAAATCAATCAAACTCAAATCTCAGAGCAACAAAATCAAATCAAACCCAAATCTCAAAATGAAACAATATAAATCAAATTCATATCTCACAATCACCAAACCAAATCATTACTTTATCAAATCAAATCAAACTCAAATCCTCCTTTACCACATAGGAATTGGTGAAGAATTCCTACCTCAAGGCTACCTTCATAATCCCTACATTTTCTCTCATTTGGAAGAAGTCTTTTCGTCAGTTTTCAGTCCAGGAATCTTGCTCATTTCCCTCGCAAAAGAGGCAATTTCATCATCTTTTTCTCAACTAGGAAGGTCGGAGATAGCTTTCTTGAGGGCAGGTTCGGAAACACAAAAAGACCAGGGAAATAAGGTCCCAGTCGGTAGCTCCCAGGGCTTTCTCTGCACCGATGCGCTCTTTGCGTAACTCCTGTAAAAGAGTCAGGGAGGCCAGGGAAGACGGATTGGATCGAGAGGCGATGCTTATGCCCCAAGTATATTGATTCACCCATTTCTCCCTCCCCTCGGCAAATGAACCAGTCAAGTTCTATTTATGGGTCTAAACGATGGGTTAGAGTTTTCTGGAGAAGATGAGAAGATCTGTCGGTGCTCATCCTTCGATCGAAGCCCTAGGCCGCAAAGATGTCTCGAATCTCGGTGCAAATCGAATCTCAGTCTCGAGTTGAGAAGATTTGAAGTTTGGTTGCTTGAACTAGGTTGGATGAATTTGAGGTGTGGTTTAAAGATGTCATTTTAACTGCTCAATTGAAGAAACTAAGAGAGATTTGGGGATGAGTTTGGGTGTAGGTAAGGATAATTGATGGAAAAGGGGCGAGAGTTTGCTTGCTTGAACTGGGTAATTGGGTTGCTCTGTGTTCTTAGGATTGCTGATTTGGGTGCCAAGAAGTGGAAGAAGAAGGGGGCTTGGAGAGGAGAGACGGTGGTGGTGGCTATGGAGGATGCTGCAGTAGAGGCACTGCTCAGTGTTGGCCATGGCGGTTGAGGATGAAGATGGAAGGGGTGGATTCTGGATCGGTTCTAGGTTTGGAGAATGGGTGTTGAAGACAATTGAGGAGTTAGAGTTGAATGTGGAGAGATTAGCTGTTGGAATTGAGGATGAAGATCGGTGGGGTATTTTTGTCTTTAGATTTTAAAGAGGGTAAAATATTCTTTCTACTAATTTTGTTTTTTACATTGCACAGTTTTTTATTTCATTTTGACCTTTTTTTTATGGATCTTCTGAGTTAACGTCAAAGAGGCTATCCCTAGCAAAAAAAAAAAAAAAGTATGTGGAATTTATTCCAAAAACTCGATAAGCACAGGGGTTCGTCCAAGTTTTTCCATTACAATATTCATCTCATGATTGGCCTATCCCTAGGGATTCGAACCCAAAATGAAGTGAAGCAAACGGTCAAGATCAATTCGAGCAAGATTGAACAACAGAGGGCGAGCAGTACAATAAATAATTAATATTTAAAATTTTATTTTATCCCGCAAGCATTTGAAACCGTCGATTATTTGCTGGTCGTTCGCTCCACGCACCACGTGACTGCTCACTCCACTTGTTCCAAATCCTATCCCATTTATGAATTATCACAAATGATTGTATCATATGCAAGCTTGGAGAGTTTGAAAATAAAAATAAAAATGATTCAAAGTGCAATTGTGGGAAACTTGGCTGTACTGCAACTCAGGCTTTGTGCCTGGTCGAAATTTCGCACCGAATACCGGAGGGTAAGAGATGGGAGCATCTGTATATTATATAGTAGTATAAAATTCTCTAAAAGTGAAGTTACCCGGCCCCCAGTAATTAGGATACATGTGAATACTGATGATCATGAAATCTATAAGCTAGCTTACATTTTGAACAAGACTCTTCAAAAATCATGCCTTTTCAGGTGGATGTTATTTACAAAATATAAGGATATCTCCTGTAATACAACGATAAATTCTCGACATGGTGCCTCGGACCAGAGCCACCATCCATCTTCTCACCGAGCGCGCGCCAATCTCCACTCGTAACTAACTCTATCCATCGCACGCCATCCTTGCTCTTCCTCTCTTTGAATTCTTCTCTTCTTTCGCTAGTTTCCCTTGTTACATCTCGTCAACTCTACTATGGCAAAAAAGATCTCCAGTATGGCCCGTCAAAGGCATTGTGACGGTTAGGGAGTACAAGCATGCCAAAAACATAATACACACAAATGTAATCTTTGCTCTTGCAAGCATTACCACAGAACAAGCACTTTCCCAACTGCTCAAGAAATTTACAAACCTGAGCCATTTGCAACTGAACTCTTCCAGTACATGGTGCAAGCAACCATTCAACATCCAGGGCATCGTTGACAAGCTCAGTTAACCAAATTCACGTATGAACATCCACAAGAATCAAGACACTTCACTTGTGGAAAACCAAACAGAAACCCCAGGTGGGAATTACAGCAGCAGCGCCCCCCCGGCCGCATTTTCAAAAGAAGAAAACTTTAAAACAGTTTTGGATCAGCAAATGTGACCACTTCCCGGCACTCATTTGCTGGCGTGGGTTTTGTAAGCCTCCGCTTCTTTTGCCCATTCATATTCCCCAAGACAGATTTACCTCTGGGAAAAACTTTCTTTCCACATTTTAGATCTTCACAGCTGATCATGTACTCATTTCCTGCTTCCGGTACACTAAAATCAGCTGGATTTCGGTTGACGGTGCATACATTAGTGCAGGGACGGTCTTTCATAGGCCTGACATTTTGTTGCATTAAAAAGGGCCCCCAGTTAATGCAATTGCCTGGATCTTCAATCCTCTGTCGCTGGAGAGGATGCACAAGAGAGTTTACTTCAGCAAACATCCCTTTCCGCTTGTTCTGGCCAGGACTAGGATCCCCAATTTTCTGGCCGTCCCGGCGAGGAGGAACAGACTGGTCCGATCTGTAGGCTCGATTATGTGCAGCTGAATATGGGCCCTTTCCTTTCTGTAGCTCTTGAGTTCTAAGAACTTGGTCTCTAAAACCAGGGGGCTTTTCAACATTTTGAAACAGAGAAGCAAAAGAGTCAATTGCAGGAACAACACTAGGATGTTCATAACATTTATCAGGCAAGTTTTTTCTACTCAGAGCAGAACTCAACTCTCTTGAGCTTCCAACGGGTCCCGGCATCGGGCCAGATTTTGGAAAGAAAGGTTTCTCAAGGAAATTCAGCTTTCCATCAGTAGCGAAGCAAGGGTGACTACTACAGGATGAGAAAGGTTTCTCAAGGAAGTTTTTCCCATTCAAACCCAAAGGTTTACTTGACTGCATCCCTGCATCCATGAGACTTAGCAATTGCATCGCTGGTATTGTCTCTTTACAGTGCGATGCATCAACCGGCCCCATTCCCTTTGGATTAATCTCCTTATCAGTGCTTTTGGTGAGAAATGGAAATTCTGCAGATGCCCTCTTGTTCTGCTCTTCTATACTAGCACCATTTAGATCTACCGCGTTCAGATCAAAATTCACAATCCTCTTCCCCTTACTGGGGCCCAAGAATTGTTCACCCATTTCTATGTTACATGACTCACTTGGGAACTTTTGAGGAATGTTATGTCCAAACTGGATGTAATTGGGAGACCAAACAGGTTTTGCTTCACTCTGTTTCATACCATTATGACAATGGCTGAAAGGTTCGGCGATTTTCATGTTGGTGGGAGAGGACAACTGTGCTGTCAACTTGCGCTTCTGTTCACTATTCAGCAAATTCATGTTTCTGCGAGTTCCCGAATTAGAAAACTGGTCATCACTTGGCACTTTTAATTGACTGGATGAAAATGCTTTAAAAACTGAAAAGGGGGGATTTCCCATTTGTCCCATGTTGAACAAGTTCCTCTCTTCATCTGAGAATATCAAGGGATTCCTTTTAGTAGGGACAAAATTTGCACCCATTGTCATGTCAATGGTTGCATTTGGCGAGGGCTTTCTTTTGCTGGTACTGGGATACTCGGTCTGTGAGAATGGCATTGATCCCTTACCATTTGCTTTGGGAAACGCAATTGAATCGTCAGTTCTTTTATTGTCACTCATAGGCCAACAGTAACTTCTTTCATCTTGAGCAAGACCCCTTTCCCTTTCATGCTTATGCTTCATCATGAGTTCAACAATTTCCATAGGTATGTCATCGTGATTTCCTTTTGCGAACATCTCTGCACTTTGGTCACTCCTCAAACTCATAGCTTCTGGACTTTCTTGAATTATGCTGCTCTTCTCAATGTATTGTCCGTCAGATAAGTCCTGGAAAACAACATCTATTTTTTCAGGGAATAGAATTCACCACTGAACAAATAAGTAGCATAAACATATCATTAAACAAACACCAAAACTGAAGCGCAGACAATATATGCATGTGTGAAGGAAATATCTTACAAGGTGTAATATTTGTTTTTACATGCAGCTGCCAACATTATGCTAAACATGCCAAGGGAAAATATATGATGGGCTGCACAGTCAGCATAGCTCAACCACTTTCTCGCAACACGAAGATTTCAATGTACTCCTGTCATTCTCTAGCATAGAAGCACGGGAGTTGCCCGTGGCAATCTTCTAATATGCGTGTTTTCCACAGTTTAATGATAGTAGTTCATAGAAAAACATAGTACTTCCGAATAGAGATCATTAAAAGCCAACACATATGTACCTCGAAGCCTTTTCCGCCACAATCTCTTTTGAAGAATGGAAAATGAATAGCACATCCGAACACTATTTTTCTACTAAAGGGAGAGAACAAAGGCAAGGTATGGATAGGCGGAAACTCAGTTTAACTCACCTTAATCATCATTCCAGTTACTTGAACCCCAATCACATTCCTAAGATATTGGGCCAACCTTAAATGAATAAATAGCAGAGCGATTCAGACGCCTTTGACCAAATCAGAACTTAAGCTAGCTTACGTCCACCAACTCTTCCTTGACCCAGAATTTGTTTCTCACAAATCTTCCCAGCCTAAAAATTCAGAAAGACCATAAGTACACCTCACCACAATTACTCACAAATCTACAAACTATAGTAGATGCGTTATAATTAAGATTGGCCCTTCACAGCCCCAACGTTTCAAACTTGGGCAATCATAGCTCATTATCAGGTAGTATGCTACCAACTGTGGTTGTTCTTGTGGCCCTGATCAGAACACTCTTATCTAAAATCCACTCTGTCATAACTGCTTATAATGGAGTGAGCATGTACATGTCATTTCTTGGAGTCGTACGGACCCGAAGCTCAAATTGCATGTCACTTCGACAGGATAGCAGAGTTAAGTGTCGATAGCCTAATAGTAGTTGCTAATAACTTACAATGAACAAAAGCATCTTCAGTTTACTACCACAGATATAGATTCCTTTCTATCTAAGCCACAGCCAAAACACTTCCTCAATGAAAGTAAAAGACCTATTCATATATAGTTTAAAACTCCATCCATTAAAGAAGCCAATAACAGATAAGGAAAAAACATGTTGCATTACACTATCTGCAGGGAAATTGAGTTTTGAAATGAGGAATAACCAAAAAATAATAACAAATTAATCATTGCAATGTATATGTGGCTTCTCAACCACATAATCAAGTGATGCACAATGTTAATGGACAACACATAAAAGATTGAATGCCATATGAGTCCAACTGCGATGTGAAGTGTGAAAAGAAGTTTGTCCACAAAACCTGGAGCTCAAATCCCATGAAACTGCAACCTAGTAGTTATACCCACGTTAAATCAACCTATAGCAGCCTTTAAATCAGCCTATAACAAATTAATCATTGCAATGTATATGTGGCTTCTCAATCACGTAATCAAAAATTCATGCACAATGTTAATGGACAACACATAGAAGATTGAATGCCATATGAGTGCAACTGCGATGTAAAGTGTGAAAAGAAGTTTGTCCACAAAACTCTGGAGCTCAAATCCCATGAAACTGCAACCTAGTAGTTATACCCACGTTAAATCAACCTATAGCAGCCTTTAAATGTTAAGTGCGCATATTTGCGCGCAACCACACGCATGTACAACTTTTGTGGGTGTAGTCTCATTATCACCCACACTATGTCATATGTATATTATGAATTTCATAGTGAAATGTCACAGGCAGAGGCAAATGCTTCTGTTGATGCTAGATTATATAATAAGGATACTAAAGTATGTTTGGTTAACATGACAAGCTTTAGTAAAGCTATGGAACAACAATCACGTTTACAATTGCACAAAATAAAGCAAGACTTCCATTTCCTAACAACTGATGTCCTTTAGTGACGTATGAAATAGCATGTACAAATATTGAACACCCCAAACCCACCTATTCAGACTAAAACGGTAGCATTGGGGAAACGAATGTCATCAAAGCTCAGATAAATGAGGGGATACAAGCCAGACAGCCACCAGATACTCCGTCTCTGATCGTATTTTAACATCTTTAGTGATTTTCTCTGTTGTAGTGTGTGTGTTTTGAAGGTATTATAAAATGTCGTCATATTTCTGGCCTCTTTTAGTGGAAATGGAAGTTAAATTCTGAAAAAGTGCAAATGGAGAAGAAAAAAAGATGGCTGTTGAAATAAATAAGCAAGAAAGTACGAGTAGATAACTGGAAGAAATGAAGGTACAGCATAGCACACAGAACAGTAACACTCAAGTTTATTTTCATATCACTTTATTCAATTTTTTCACTCTGCTACACTACATGAGTTACTTTCTGTCCTCTTGATTGTTAAGTTACCAACTCATCTAAAAGCTTAAGCTATTAGATAGGGCCCCAACTATGTCTCAAGCTAACGCTCCCTCTCACGTGTGACCAGTTCACAAGTGGAGAGTTAAATAAAGATGTCTCAACTCTCAACGGGGACATCACAAACCAAAAAGGGTGCCAACACTGCGCACTAACAAATTCACAATACTGCGGGTAACAAATGCAAGCGGGACTGGATGACTTGAACCTGAGACCTAGCCAAACCAGAGCTCTGATACCATGTTAAGTTACCAACTCATCTAAAAGTTTAAGCTGTTAGATAGAGCCCCAACTATGTATATCAAGCTAACATTGATCTAGTATCACCAAAATACCACTATTCATACGACTTATAACAAACTTGTACATGGTCTTGAAAGTTCTGCAACTATCAACACATCGTGTTTTAAAGTAACAGTGGTGGAGTTATTCTTTCCAGCCGGCAACCTGAATCGAGAGATAATTACTACCTTTTTGTCCCTATGTAGTTTATGCATAGCACTTAGTTTTGCAAGGAAAAAAAAAAAGGAACTTTGCATAATTATTAGATTTTAAGTAAGCTTTCATCAAACAAAAGAGAACGAATTGCCATTTGGTAATCATCCTACAGCTTAAGAAAAGAGTACTTTTATGAACAATTTCTAGATTAACATAACATTCTTCTAGAATGGACTAGAAACTCCACTTAAACCTCCGGCTAATGATTTCACAGAGCTCAAGCTGAATCCAAGAAGGCGTGTATGAAGCTCAGTGGAGGGCCATGTTCGCTAGTCCTCAAAGTGCATGGGTCTTTAAAAGCAATGTTCAACAAAAGTCAATAAGGGCTTCGGAAGGCCATAATCAATTCCCTAAAAGAAGTTTTCGATGTTCTCATACAAAACAGACAAAAAATGACTCGAAGAAACCATATCTTGGTTAAGTTGGGCAGAACCAATTGCGGTGACTTTATGAGAGCTTGGTCAAGGACAAAGCACCGTTCCTGAAGAAACCAAAAGCTTCATCAATCTTCTCTAGTCTCAAGTGATTTGAGGTTAACTTAAATGTTTGTCTGCCAGTGGTTTTTTGTACGTGTATGGCATAAATCTGTGAATTCAACATTCCAGTCTTCCAAATAAAGAACTATCAATGCACTGTAGATGCCACAACACCGATTTAAAATGAGAGTGGGGTTTTTTTTTGCATAGTGTAGAACATAGTCACCTAATAAGACCGAGGCAACTTGCCTAATGTCCTAAAATTTTAAAAAAAAAATCAGAAAAGCATAATAAGTCAGAAGACTCTCTAAAATATTATATGGAACATTTTAGAACATGAATAAAGAGGTAAACTTTCATGGTTGGGCAATATGCCAAATAATAAAGGAGCGACAAAAAGGTCCAACTGATATTCCAAACCTTCATTATTGAAATTAAATCAGGAAGCATCATACTAAATGCAATAAAAGTTCTTTTTTCTTTAAGAAACCAAACCTTCAGCGTACGTAATCTGGTCCTGTTGGGTTTGAATTGAAGAAGACAACTTTTTTCCAGTCGTGAATGCATTATGTCGCAATGGGATGCTAATTGGCTGAGTGGAACATATACATAGATGAAACTTCAAGTGTAACCTGATTTTGCAGCAATGGCACTAGCAAAGCAGTTCTTATCGAAAATGGTGGAGCAAAATGGACGCAAACATCATGCAATTATAGATGTTGAGTGAAGGAAGGTTGTCCAAAGTTGGAGTATGGTGCAGAAGAGAATCGTGAATAATTTGGAGGGAAGCAATGCAAAATCGTAGTTAACCAAGTTTGGATGTTTCTCTTCAGTTAAATGAACGCAAAATCGGGTTAGGTTGAAACTATGCGATAACGCGAACTCATGACACCGATTCTGAAATTTGAAATTCTTGAAGCAGGGGCTCTTTTTGATTTCAAGTATTAAGAAGGGCTTTCTTAGAAATTTTTTATATAAGAGATAAATGCAGAATTTGGGGCTCAGATCTAGCAATTACAACATTGAAGGTGGCAACAGCAACTGAATTTACTCTCGACATTTACATGTGTTACTGGCACTATTCAGAAAACTCTACTGCGAATGTAACGCCCTGAGCCCGAAAGCCCGAACCGCTATGTCAGCCGCGCACTGTCCCACCGAAGACCTCGGTCAATAAGGATACCATAAGCATCCCAAAAGTCCATGGATATGTTGGTACCTAGTTGAGGTAGAGGCGCCACTTATAAGCCACACTAAAATCCCCCATCTATCCAAAGTAGGACTGGGGTCTCAAAAGAGATCACGCTAAAAGAACTAGAAAGTAGACAGTACAAAAAGTATCTCAAACTCTACGTACGCAAACTAGAATTACTAGTTTGAGTTGCACTGTTGTTAACTGACTCACTAATGCCAAGGAAATGCGTAGACAAACTAAAACCACCTAAACTATGAGTGCGCATAGATCCATAAAAAACTGCAGTGACTTGCTTGCATGCAAATATTTGACGAGTATTGCATTAAAATTATGAATAGGAAGAAGAGATCATACCAAATTTTGCGGCAGAGAATAACTCCCATTAGAAAGATGAGGAGGATGAGTCCGCTGCTCACGCATGATAGCTGTTCTACGGGCGATTTTATCAGAAAGATTGAGGAGTATTGGTTCTTTTGAAGATGGATCAGGTATCAAGTTGTGGGAAATACTTGATTCCCCATGTAATCCATCTTTCCTCACAAGATTTCTATGGAGAATGCACTTTTGTGTGGGAGTAAAAGGAAGAGTGGCACCTTCAACTTCAGCATTATCTTTTTCATCTCTCTGCGAAGGCATATAACTGTTGAGAGTAAGATCGAGCCTTAAGTTAGCAGATACATCAGGTTCCGACTGCAGTTTTTCTGCTTCAGACTCAGTCCTTGTGCTTTCTACGTCTTTTCTTTTCACTGAAACTTCTCCAAAGATATGATTGGTCTGTGAACTTGCAAAAGCTTGACCATCCTCAATTTGAAGCATACAGTTTTTCTTCTTGGATGACGTAGATTTCCTTTCTCTTCTTTGTGGAGGCATTACACTTCTAAGAGATGGCTCTAAACCTCTGTCTGTGCATGAATCATGAATTAATTTAAAATAGCTAGTATCTGCATCTGCATAATGTTTGCTCGCATCTCCCATTTTGGCATGATTCATTTTGTTAATGACCTCTCGCCAAGGCACTGAGGATAACTGCTCACCACCAACTTCAGTCAGCTTTCTTTTGTTTTTACCTAACGCACTTCTCTCTCTGCCACTCCATTGGCTCTTACAGCTGTTGTTAACAGCGACACCATCTTCATATTCCTCCGATTCTGAATCAGAGATTTCAATTGCTCTGGTACTTGCCTCTGCGTCTCCCTTGGAGGGCCTAGCTTTCTTACTCACATTGCTTGGACAGTTCATGTTCACAGGTTTTCTTTCTTGATCGGAAGGCATCTTCCTTTTCCTTTGAGGAACCCTAACAACACCCCTAACATTTTCATACAGAATGGGCTTACCCTGGGGCACAGGAAGGGAGACAGACGTTGAAGGAACTTCTGGAATCAAGTTGGAAGAACGACTCTCTGTCGGGTGATAATTTTCTGAATGTTTCTTCCCACCCAACAACTCAGTCAGCAAACGAACCTTTCGAGTTTTTCGCTTAGGAAGCCCACCAGAACTATCATTTTGCTGATTTTGTTGGTTATCTCCAGTCAAGGTCCCATCACTCTCTAACAATCGATTGGCACCATCTTCATGTGGAAGATAAGGGTGTCTGACCATCTGATCCTTGACAACAGGGGTAACCTTACTCATTTCACTAGCTACCTTCAACCCCCTGCCACCAGCAAGAACATTGCCCGCTTCTGCATCCACAAAACTAAACACCTTGTCTGGGCAAACTTCAGTAGAACTATTGGCTTCACAATTGGACTTTTCAGGGCCAGACAAACCATCTGTAGCATTGTGGCTTCCATATGTAGACAGGCATGTGTCAACCAACATACTGCATTTTGATTCTACTGGAACTGTTAAAAAGCAGGAGACATTAGTCTGACCCTCCCAAAAAAACTCAATCATGACAGCCCAGTTATGACAAAAGCAATGCTCCCTAGTCAAATTTATTGGTCACATTACCTCGATGGCCTGGATGCCTTTCTTCTGTTGGGCACCACTCATTTCTGCCAAGATCGAACTGTTCATTGCCACTTTTATTTAGATCGTCCTCATCCAAACTGTTCTCAAGGCCTGATAAGGAAACACAATGTAAATGATAAAACGAAAAAGTGAAAGAAATACAACAAATGAGTTGAAACTACAATATGATTATATTATACAGTATAGGGAACCATATTTTATAGTTGGTATATACCATAGGCTGATGTGAATCCAGCTTCTGTATTCTTCGGTATCTTACCATTGTATGGAGATGAATGATTTTCATTTCCACATAAATTAGCATATGTAGGTTTTTCGGCCTCTACCTTCTCAACATTTTCATGACCTTAAAAAAATGGAAAAAAGGATGAATGAAAGGAATCAAACAAATAAAACCTGATATAAGAACTGAGGTAAAAGATCGTGCTCAAGACAAAGAAGATTAAGTATTAAGGCAATGGATCAGATTAGCGTATATACCAATTGGCAGTTGAGCAACCTTAGTACATCTGCCATCCCTATTATTAGAAGGTGATAAATAATTATCATCCACACTTAAACTAACAGGAGCACTTTCATTCACTTTTCCCCTTGCAGATTTCTCTATCTCTGAAGCTTCCTGTATATCTGACAGCATCATTTCCATGCTACAATCTGGCGGAATTGGAGGACAAGTGCTTCTAGATGTCAGTCCAATTTTGCAGCATTTGGATTCCTCTCCAGTTTCTAATTCCAGAGCACTAGCAGCACCAACGTCCTGCAGGAAGTTCTGGCAGCACCACCATCTGAACTTAGGAACATGTAATGGAGGAAGTCGCTCCTCCAAGTTGTCAACGTTACCATCTGAAGCAAATGGTAAGCAAATGTTCCTATTTTTTTCACGCATCTCAGCAACATATCCACTGGATCCAAAACAAACGAAAGGCATTAATAAGAGAAAATACAACAAGTACTCCATTCTCACCATTTAATTCATGATTAAAGGTATACATATATATTATATATAGGACAAAAATTAGCCTTAATGTATTTCCTATCATTTGGCCTTTCTGGTTGATCTTGACCTATATATCACCACCTTAGCCGATCACTATTGATTCTTGGCAAGGTCACAGATCAAAAGAAATGAAAGAGTAGCATACATTCTTGTAAAAGTAACTAATACATTCGAACCAGAATTGCCTCATCTCACACGATGTGTATTGTATACTTAACAGAAGATATATCAGAAAGTCAGAACTCAGCATCAAATGGATATATTAAGCAATAAAAACTACTAATTAAGTTACTATGCTTTAATCCAAAATAATTACCCTACAGTTAAACAATTCTGTTCTAATGATTGAATCCCCCATAAATTAAATTTGATAATCATTCTCTAATAGCTAGCATAGGAAATGAGAGTTGTACCCTCATCTATCTATTGTATGGTGAAACACAAGATAGATGAGCAAAAGGAACAACAGTCCTATAAATGTGCATGAACGAGATTGCATATAATTCCTAATATTGAAACAAATGATACCACCTAAGAGTTGTGAAAGAGCTTTGAAGCCAACTCGAGATTGTTGTGAGGAAGCATGACGGATCCCTTTATAATTTCCTCCGCATTTCCCATCCCAAATTTAGTAGAGGATTTTTATACAGACTTAAGGGGCTACTCCACTCAGTAGGTACCAATTGGTTTTGAGATGAAATCTCAGACTTTAACATGATGTCAAAGCGCGTCGATCTAGCTCGCCAATTCCTTTGCTTCTATCAGGACCATCAAACCATCTATCTTCTCCAAGGTCCACTATCTCCTCTCTTCTACAAGGTTCACGTGCTCAACCCGTTCGGTTTCCAGTAACACACGTGAGATGTTAGAGAATAACAATTCCCACATCGGCTAGAAAAGTAGACTTGAGGGGCTTCTCCACTTAGCACCAATTGGTTATAATTTGGAACCTCCAATAGAGTTTGTTACTGGTCCGGGCGAAGCCCAAGCTCACCCTTCGGCCTCTTGGTCGAAGCCCAAGCTCACCCTCGGGCCTCTCTTTTCCTTTAAAAAGCATTCACCTAATTAAAGGTGAATACTTTTTACCTGATCACCTCTTGCTAGAAGAGTTGCTTGTTGCTACGGATTGGTGCTAATAATAGAAGTGATGAGGGACAGATAAGCCTCTTCCTAGTTCTTCTGGTTAATTCCTTTTATAATACGCTAGGAAGCCTAATTAAGATTAGTTCTTGCAGAAATAAGACTCGAGGGAGTCCAGAATAGTTTCTCCTCACAGACATGTCACCATGCATATGCTCACTTCAAATTAAATATAAATTGCTCACTTCCAATATAATGAATCAGTAACAAATTATTGTCTAAACAAGTGACTAATACGGACAATAAGTTGAAAAAATGCCACTGAATGAAAAATGTCGTAAAGGACTTACCGCAGTGAGAAGTGTTGGCACTTTTCGGATACATTTCTAGCCCTAGGAATTGGAAGATCTATGACTAGCGAATTGGGCTTTATTGGTGATGACACAGACTTGGACAAAACAGCAGCAGATTCCCTCACTTGGCCACTGTCCACCACTGCTACAATGCTCCTCTCCATGCTAAAAGTACACCAAAAACAAAGTGAGAAATGATAATTAAATCACTGATCATTTACAAATAGCTAGATATGGTTCAAGTTGACTCATGAAATAAACCATGCATTTGATTATATAAAGAATCATAAATCCAAATAAAACACCTCTCATATAACAAGTTCATACATGTAGATCTTGAGTTCCGGAGCACATAATTTCAAAATTCATTTCGGAAGCTATCCTTATGAGAATCCCAAAGTGACATTTGTAGATTTACTTCGATCAGTAAATTGTCTAAACTACATTGGGTTGACCGAGGTGGAATCGGATGGGATCCATAGGAGGCAGGTCTGCTGCAAGTGAACAATGACCATTAAAGTGAAAGATGGGTGAGTTAAGCAAATGTCCAAATCCGAACCTTAGTCAAGAAACTGAAAGTTGAATCAGGCGGAGATTAATGTCCATATATAATCAATGACCATTAAAGATTAGCCGCATTGCTCAATTCACCCTACAAACGTCTAAATAATGCAGTGTACAAGCCAACAAGTCAATTAGGGTTTCCTTTCTCACTAAAGTACACTCCGCCGCAACCCCTATAAAACTTCGACAGAACTAAGCTACCGTCTACATTTCGGACCAATTGAAACTAATCACAACTCAATCCCATATCTAAAATCCCCAAACTGAAATCAAAATAGCCATTCCACCAAGATGCACAAACAATTAACTTGGGATTAATTCTACGGTTTTATTCCACAGCCACAACAAATCAGTAAAGCTCATTGTATCAACAGCATGAATCACAATCAAAGCTCATTCATAGCAACACAACATAAAAAAGAAACAAACTTTCACACCCAAAATGGAAATAAATTACTAAACATTAACTAAATTCAACAAACAAATTCAATTAAAATAAATAAATTCATCATCAACACAAACTAAGCTAAAACCCAGAAACCCAACAATCAAGAATTAAAAGAAAACAGCGAAAATCACAAAATCAGAAAATGAGACCAAACCTTAAAATCTCCAATCAACAAAAGTCAGTGAGCTCGATTCCAAACGGCTAACAACAAAACCAGTAGCATTTGATAGAGCTTTCCAAAGGGTTCCTAAGGATTCCAACTTCAGTACCTGATTCCCAGCTGGCTGGCAAGAATTAGACTGCGAAATCTTGACAAACCCTAGTGTTTTTTTTTTTAGGTTTGCCGACTTGTAGAGAGAGAAAAACAAGGGATTTAAGAAAGATAAAGTTGAGAGAGAGAGAGAGAGAGAGAGAGAGAGAGAGAGAGAGAGGAGAGAGACTGTCAAATGTTTTGTAGTGTGCGTGTGTGTGTGTCTTGGTTGAAGAGTCTTTTAATGTTGTCTATGTCCTTTGTACGAGTACTACTTTATATAGCCTATACATATACTTTCTGTATCTATAATGCTTGCATGTGTCTTGTAGTAGTGAGAGAAATTTTTGGGAAAGGGAGAGAGAGAGAGAGGGGAAGGGATAAGGGCGAATGATGGAGTGCCACGTAGGCAATAAAAAGTGGTTGCGGGTCTTTGTCACTAGACAACTGTAAAACCCTAGTCAAGGGGCTGGTCTCGCGCGTTTATGCACGCACCACAGCTTGTGAGTCGTTGTTTTGTCAAGAAAAATGCTTACGCGATTTGGACGGCTGAGATTGATTAAAAGTCATTGGAGGTTTGATGAGAGGTTTAGGCGCGTTGGTGGGGGCCTGGGCTGACGTAAACCCTAAATGTATTTTGTGGTGTTAAATGGGTGGGGAGTAGAGTAACCCCTAAAAGCTTTTTAGCCAAACGTAGTGTATGTTCGTGCCAACGGGCACGAAAAATTAGTTTAAAAAATTATAATAATAAATAATGGGAAAATAAAAATTAAAAAATAGAAATAACTTAAAATTAGGTAAGTTGAATTATTGATTTCACTATTTATCAAGTCAAATCAATAAACAGTAAAAGACATTTTCTCTATAGAAATAATGATATACTTAAATTGAAATAAATACAAATGTTTTCTAGTTTTGCAAGTAAAGTAATTGAGATATTGTACTCTATATCTTCCTCAATCGGTTTCTATCTTAAATTTGCACAAATCATATGGTATTAACTATTAAGTGTAGACGTGTTCGTGAGCACAATGAGTTGCATTTTTTTAAATTAAATTGATATAAAACATAAGTGTTACATCAATTGCTCTTTTTCATATTATAGATAATTCGAGAACTACGTACATATCTCGAGCTAGTGGCTCAGGCTCAATAGTTCGGTAAAGATCACATTTAATTTAACGCGAATAATTTTTAACTTTTTGTTGAATGGGATCTCCCGGCTTTTCAAATCATTATTCATGTTTATCGCCAAATACATGCGAACGAGTTTATACACATGTTTTAGCCACTAAAGTTGAAAATTAATAATTGTTGTGGTTCAAAAAGGCATGAATATTATTTCCTTGTTGAGTTGCGCGCATTCTGATTATATGTATTTGATACAATTTTTTATAGTTTGAATTACTATATATTGATCATCTTTGTTGATGTGATTTGTTCTCTCATATACGTGAGGAAGGGGCGGAGCAAGGTGGGGATCCACCCCACCATTGTAAAAAATTCCTGAAGAGTAGTAGTTTCCGTCGGAAAAATGAAGGTTTTTTGCCTCCCCTTTGTCTTATTCGTCGCTGTTCTGGCGGGCCTGTCGTGATAACCTAGTTCTGTTTTTTTTTTTTTCAAAATTTCAAAACAAATTGACGTCTTTTTGTTAGGTAAATTTTTGAAAAAAAAAAAGAGAAAGAAAAAAAAACACAAGGAATCGCACTTTACCATCGTTTTGTAAAGGGAACGAACATGTAGGGAGAACACCGAGAATTAGAAAGAGAACGAACGAACGAATGCTGCAGGTTGAGGAATTGCACTTCATCGAGTGTCGAGAGATTGTCAGCCGCCCCCACCCGCTGAGCGATTTCAACTCGAACCGAGCCACCAAGGTTTTTTGTTTCCCCTGATTTATCTTGTGCCCTAATTTCTATTAGGAGCTGGGGAGAGCCATTGCTCTGTTATTTTCAAAGGCTTATAGCTTGTATGATTAAACTATGCTGGTGATATTCTCTGCGTCCTTTAATTTAGTTGACTGACTTGAAGTTGGTTTTGTTTCATTCTTTTGATTTATGCTGGGTTTAGGGGCCAAAGACAAGTGTTGATTAATGATTCATCATTCCCTAATGGTCTAGTTGAAACTGTGACAGTCTGTTGTTATAAATTTAGGTTTCTTTCATTCTTCTGATGGGGATTATTTTTTTGGATCAAGTAAACAATTGCTTGAGTGTATAGTATGTCGTTTTGAATTTTTTTTTTATTTCAATGTCGACAAACGTATTCATCTTATCAATCTTTATCCAATAAACTACTCATCGATTGAGAATCAAATGATGTCTCAACAACTTCAAAGTTGTGTTGCTTCTATGAGAACTCATTATGCACGATTCTCCGATATTGAAGATTTGAGCAGTCTATCAAAGAAGTTGGTTGAAACAATGAAAGATATAATGTTTTTATTAGTCTATCGCCTGATTGAATTGGTCTTGCTCTTACCAGTAGCGTCGACTACATCTGTTGAGAGAGCGTTTTCTGCAAAGAAATATGTCAAGACGGAACTGCGAAGTAGGACGGGGGATAAATATTTGAACGATTGTGTATTGGTATACATCGAGAAAGCCATGTTCATGGATATTCCTAATGAAAGAATCTTGAAGCATTTTCAAGATATGGATATTCGTAAAGATCAATTGTCGACCATACAAGATCTAGTGTTATTTAAATTGTAATATTTTTAATCGATAAAGATAATTTTATGTATAAATTATTATAACATTTTTTTCACAGATTTTTGTGGATCTGATCTATCTGTTTGCTTGTCCGACCCATTTTTATTTTCTTTGAAAGCGCTATCTCCGAACCCCGTATAATTTTGCCTCTACTTCGAATGAATTCTGTCTCCGTCCCTTCACGGAGATAGCCAAAAAAAATAAAAAATTGTCATGAATCTCATGATTCATATAACACTTTATAATTAGTATAATATACATGAGGTTAATTAATTTGTTGCATAAAATTGTGACTATTTCCCACGTAAATATATAATGCGTATGTTCCTATAATTAACACTCAAAATGGTAATTCTCAGCAGAAGAAAGAAACAAGGAAAAAAAAAATGAAATCATTCCATGCAAAGTAGGTTCAGGATCATCACTGTAAATGTGATAATTTAGGGTAAAACGCAAACCTAATTTACATGAAGTGGAGTGGACAAAAAAGATTTCGGATCTTCTATCTTAATTGGTGTTCCATTTTCTGTCTCATATTTTTAAAACTTAATACTAGTCATTTAAAAAATAACCCTAAATTTTAAAATTATAATTAATAGGATATGTGTCAGTATTTAGGAGAGGTGGAACATGAGATGAAATATCAAGTTCGACAAAAAACAAAAACAAAAAAAAGAGGAAAGCGTACGGCCGGTGTGGGGTTGAGTTCTTAAGGGAGTATTTTATTGTTAAAGCCAAGTGGAACACGCCATTGATGGCGAGGATATTTTTCGGACAAATAAAAAAAAATAATAATACTGTAATAATCTTCGAGATCTGATGTGATGTTATGTTATTTACTTAATTATTTATTTTGACTCGGCATAATTTCTAAAAATAAATGCAATAATTACTGCAACTATGTGAGTAAATATATTTCACCCTTTTCTTCTATTATTAACAAAATATATACTCCCTCCGGTTTAAAATAATTGATTTTTAAGGTTTCAATTCACAAACTAAGAAAAGCATTTATTATGTATTATATTTCCATTTTTATCCCCCTCTAACATAAAAGCTCTTTATTAGAAAAGAGAACTTATGTTGGAATAATGGAGCATAGAAATTGAAGAGCCAAGCAGCAGAAGGGTAATTTAGGAATATTGCAAAAAAATTACCTTAAACATCAACTATTTTGAAACA
>JAOWAN010015311.1:0-20566 GCA_028566635.1 Lobelia cardinalis | reverse complement strand
TGAGATATATAGAGAGAGAGAGAGAGAGAGAGAGAGAGAGAGAGAGAGAGAGAGAGAGAGAGAGAGAGAGAGAATATCCATGGTCAGGCTGGAGAGTATTGATCAACATTTATATTTCAATGTCCAAAAGGGCAAAAGAATAAGATGTTAGTATGAATGTTGTACCATTCTCATTATAAATACTTTTCATGGTTGTATGAAAATATTTTGAGCATAACGTGTCAATCAAATATATTCTATTTAACATAAATTGAACAAATTATGCACATCTTATGTACAATTTTTGAAATTTTAATTTAAAAATATTGAAAATACCCTTGGAATACTCATTAAATTTGAAAAAAAAATTTGGTTCCCCACCTCCTTCATATAGTAAAATAGCCTTGCTCAAAAACAATAATTGAGATATCTTATTATTTAAACCCTGCTTAATTGGGAGAGAGCCCATAGAATAATTGGGCATTAAATTCCTCTTAAAACATAGTTTTTGGGCCAATGCGAAGGCCCAGTCCAAAAATGCTCTGAGAACATAATCGACCGTCGGGTGCGCAGTGCGCACTACACTACTCCTACTCCCAACAGAAAATGCGTTTGGCACCAGCCCGAATATGGAGCTCAGGTCAAGAGTGCCTACTAGGGATGGCAATTTCTCGGAATTCGATCCGAATCCGATGATGTCCCGCCCCGAAAAATTCGATTTTCTCATATTTTTTAAAGACCCGATCGGGTTCGGGGCGGGTTCGGGTTTAGCTTTCACCCCGCCCCGACTAGTGTTATGTATAATTGTTTTCTAAATATATATATAGTATACATTGAAAAATGCACATGGTAATGTAGTGTAGTGATAAGAGTTCTCATATGTTTCTAATAGGTCATAGGTTCAAATCATGGAGGGGTTGTTTTCTATTTACAATTTTAGACTTTGAGGGCTTAAATTGATATAGAAATGTAATTAAAATTTTTAAAAATAATTTTAAAATTCAAATTTTGAAAAAAAATTAAATATTATTAATATGTCCGGAGCGGAGCGGGGCGGATCCGAATCTTGATAATTGCGGGGCGGGGCGGGTCCGGAGCGAGGAGTAAGACAGTCGGGTCGGGTCCGATTTTGAAGATACCCGCCCCTAACCCGCTCCGTTGCCATCCCTAGTGCCTACGTGACAATAAATATGGAACATTTGGCACTCTTTGTTAAATGTTTATTTTTATTTTTATTATATTATTTGTTTATTAAAAATAAATATGGAACATTTAGGCACTCTTTGTTAAATATTTATTTTTATTATTTTTATCATTATTACTGAATGTTTATTTTTATCATTTATTTTACTAAATGTTCATTTTTATCATTGTTACTGAAAATCAACTATAATATTAAAAATAAAATAAATATTTAGTTATAAAACATGAAAAAAACAACATAATAGAATGAATATAAAATACCTAGACGCTCCTTACTAGAAGCGCATGTGCACTCCATATAATTTCTAGTTTGGCATTCTAAATGAGATTGGTCCAAGTGATAAGCGGCTTGTATTTAAGGAGGTCTCGAGTTTAAATCTTATGCAAAAAATTACACACTCACCAATACTAAATGCACAATTCGAATCAGACTGGATTACTAAAAACTTGATAGTGAGCAACGGAAAAAAAAAAAAAAAAAATAAACTCCTCTTGCTTGCAGCTAGTTAAACCGAATTGTAGAGAACTAGAAACCTCTCACACGTGAACTTCATTCTCTCCGACTCATCCAACCTAAAAGGTTCGCACTGAATTTCTGATTCCTCGAAATTGAATTATTATTATTTCATAATTCGTCGTTTTTTCTTACAGATTAATCTACTCATATTGTACTTCTGTTCGGGTTTGATCATTTTGGCTTGCTTTTTGTTGAAATTGGCGCAATTTCTGATAGATTTATTCGTTTCTATGATTGTTTTTTTCCGAGTAATTGTTACGGTGTGTACCTTGATCTTGATAGTCGAAAACTGGAATTTCATTGATTTCTCTTTAGTTCAGGCGATCATTTTTCGGTTATGGCGTTTCTTGGTAGAATTTTGAGCTTATTGTGTAAATCATAGTCATGATATAAATTGATATAGAATTTGGGATGACCGTGTCGTATCTAATTTGACAATGCTACCTGAAGATCAGATATGCAAATCTTGCAATACAATATCTATTTTATGACATGATATGCTCCCTCCATCCCAAAAGAATAGTTTCATTTGACAAGTTGAACTTTTTTTAAGGGTATTCTGATCTCCTATAAATTGCACTAAGATTGTATCCCTTCTAGAAATGAGACTGTTATTTTGGGACAATCCAAACAAGAAAAACGCCGACTTGGGATTAATTTTTCTTTAAAAAAATTATTTTATTCTATTTTTGGGATGGAGGGAGCGTGATGGAAGCTAGCAAAATTATACTGCAGAATCAGAAAATTACTCTTGTCCTTACAAAGTCACCATTCAAATTTCAAGATTTCTTTGGTGGAAGCCGGTGAAAATATCGATTTTGCCCCTTCTATCATCAAGAATTTGGTACATATACTTCTTATTTATGATTTTCAACATATATTTCATGATTTCATCTATTTGGTCTATGTCTACATTCAAAACGGATCGTTAGGTTACATATCACGATACATATCGTGGTTATTTGCCATAGAAAAGAGATTGAGATTTTCTTATCTTTCTAATTATGTCCTCATTAATTGCAGTGGAATAAATTGAAACTTGTTGACTGTTGTTGAGTTGAATGGATGTGGCGGCCTTGTTTATTTATTTTTGTATAATGTTATTGTACAGGTGTAAGCTTTTTCTGCTAATAATAAGAGGAAAAAGATAATAATGATATATGTGAACAAGAATGGTTAAACAGGTCATCAAATTCTGAGTAGCTTTTCACTGTCAGATCAAAGAAGTTGTGTCCCTGTAGACACACGATCTAACGAACTATGATTTTCATAATCTATAGACGAATTCCCCTGTTGTTCAACTTCTTTAGTTGAAAGTATTTTTGGTATTCCTCCATAGGGAGGGATGTGTCGTGCATTTGGGTGGGCTAGTTTTTGTCAGATTAACAAGTTACTGCATCACAGGATGGATAGGGAACAGTATTATAGCTGTTAATGTTACTCCAATGCTGGATTTGGATACAAGGACCTTCATAGTTTTCCTGGATCTTTTAAGTTAACATGTGATAGTTGTACTTGTGGACGTGGATTTTATAAATCTTTAAGTGCAATTGATAGGTTCTGATTGATGGACTCAACATAAATTTTAGCAATAATTTAGTCATATGAAATCCGCGTGCGTGAGCGTTCTACCTTGTGTAGATCCTCTATTCCATCTTTCCACTTTTTAGTATGTTCACCTTTGGTTAACAGTCAATATTTATTCGTAATCCTATGATGTAGTTGAGATTCCATTTTTAGGTTGAAGGACCTGATGCTTACTTTTGGATGAGCATTTCCTGGAGTCTGTTTGTTTTTTTGCAATTTTTTTGGGAGATTTTTGGTTGGGATCCTGATGTAGATATTTGGTGGTGCTTTTAGTATATCTGGGTCATATGTTCCTTTGAGCTTTGAATGGCAGTAGCTTCTTGTTTCCCCTGGGCTTTGGTTCTTGTAGACATCTGGCGTACATGGGATGCACCCCTGTGGCGTTTTCTGTCTCTATTACACATTTGTTAGTCAAACTTTTCATCTACCCATTTATGCTACACTATAGCAGAGCCGAACTGAAAATGAAATAAACTGACAACACTCCCTTTTTTGTCCTGTGCGTGTATATGTAGAAAGGTGTGTGTTTACGATAATACGATAGAGTGGTTATTGTACATTATTAATATATTTTCCTTTTAATCTTTCATGTTTTACTGAAAAACATGTAACTTCATTCTTCTTTTTGAGCAGGTTGAGAAGACATGACTCAAGTCGGGCATATAGTAGAAGTTACGAGTCTCTCACCAAGGGTAACAGAGAAGGATGTTTATGATTTCTTTGCTTTCTGTGGGACGATCGACAACATTGATATAGTCAGGTGACACTTTTGTATCCATCTCTGTGACTCTGTCTATATTGATGATTATTTTTCTTTTGATTTTTTATGCTTTTTTTTTTTTTTTGTGAACATGTGATCCTTAATTCTTATTTAATCTCCACTATGAAGATTATGTTTAACTGAATTGCGTATTCCATTACCTTATCTTTATAAGTAAATTCTTTCTTGTTCCATTTCTTGGAAGTAAGATTTGTTTATAAGCAAAAGGTGCAGAGGATGAAGGAAGGATGGGGAAGGTATCGTGGGGGGTTTTTAGTTGCCTTTTTCCTTTTTCCTGAAGTCCTTACCAAGACAAGCTCAATCAAGAACTAAATGCAAGAATATCTCTTTCTTGCCATAATAGTTACACATTCAATATCTTTCCAAGTGGGAATAATGAACCTTCTCATTAGTCGCTTGCTGCTAATTTATATATAGCGCGAGATTTTAATGGAAGTATACGTTTAAACATTACTTTTTTAGAGTTTAAAACCCATGAATCTTGGTGCTGACATGTAAAGCAATTGTCATCCAAAAAACATTTTGGTGGTGTCATTCTGACGTGACCAAACAGTACTTGAAAGCTCTACTTTAGCTCTGGGGTTTGATATATGTTAGGATTGGTGGTCGGTCCTGAACTTTTCTGTGTTGTTTGACATTCCTTCCCATATTATTTACCAGAATAACCTCTTTTCATAAGTATACATAAAAGTATATCTTTTTGCAAAAATGGTGCTTTAAAATATATTACCTACAACACTTTGATACTTAATAGCATGCTCAACAAGATTTGTGAAGTCTCAACAAAGTATAAATGTTATAAATATTGATAATGTAATAGATTTTGTTTGGTCTGATTCTGACTTGAAAATTTCAAGATTAAATTATATCATGCTCCCTCTATTCAAGGCAACGAGTCCATGCTTGGATGTCAAACTTTTTTATTTTGTATTTTTAAGTACTTCGTATGTTTTTAATCAATTGTACCAGTGTTATAGGAGTAAAGAAAAAATATTCATCGTTTAATTTTTTTTAAGTGGACTCTTTGAGTGAAATATCCCAAGATATAACTGTTGACTCTTTTGCCCGGAACAGAGGGAACATTAACTTTTCATTTAACAATTGGATGCTTAAATGAAATTTAATGATAAGTACTACTTCTTCCGTTTCGGGCAAAGTGCCCATGTTGAAAATCAAAACTTGTTAAATTTGTATTTTTACTATGTATTTTTCATAATTTGACTAGATGTATTATTTTTTTACTACAATAAGAGATAAAACTATCGTTTTTTCAACAAGGAAAAAAGATTATGAGAAGAAATCTAATATTAATAGTTGACTTTTTGAATGTTGATTCTTTGAGTAAAACTTCCCAAAATGGAATAGTGGACTCTTTGACCGAAACAAGGGGAGTATTATACTTTTGCTTACCTTATAACTACAATGTAATTTCACCTGTATTGAGCCGACGACGGGTCCTACCTAATCTCTCTCCGTCCCAAATTAAATGTCCTAATTTCTACTTTAGGATGTCCCAAAATTTATGTATTCTATTTGTAGTACTACTTCTATCCTCTTTTTCCATTTATACCCTCTCAATTACGAAAGTAGCTTTGATAAATAACCATATTTACATTGAGAGATGTGGTGTGGTGTACAATTCCAACTCTTCATATATATTGGAATTCTACAAAGTGAAGAGTTCTAGAAATTAGAGAGTAATTAACTCTCCCTCGGTCCCAATTGAAGGGGGGACATTTTTCTTTTTGGGATGTCTTGTTTTTCCCTTTTGGGTCATCCGACTTGAGCACATTACCCCTATTTTTTGCAAGGTATAAATGTGGGTCACATATTTAAGGGACTTCTATGGAAATTAGCCTTTCTCAACCCTAGTCAAGGATTCTCTCTTCAGATGGGACAGAGGGAGTAGAATCTTTAAGTTTATAATTTAAATGGACAATTTTGAAAGTATAAGTGTTTCTTAATCAATCGGTCAAAACAAATTAGGACATCTAATTTAGGATGGAGGGAGTATCTTTAATTTGACCGATATAATTATTAGAGAGAGATGGTGAGCTTCTAAATCACAAAGTTGGTTATCCTTAAGTTCGTGAGATTATTCGGTACTCACACCGGGGTGATGTGGAGCGACACGCCAATAGAATCTCACACATAGGGTAGTAGATATGAAGTGTCACATAAGTATCCCTAAATTAGGGGATTTGTTTTTTCTAATTGGAGGATACCTCCATGTGTCAAAAAGTAAATTGAACATCACACCACATCACCCCGATGACTTCACCTTCCTTAGTTCATACGCACCAAAAATTTTGGTTTATAGAAAGATATGATGTCCACAAGTTAGACATTTCCCTCTGTCAGGAAAACTGCTTACAATTACTCAAAAGAAAGAGTTACCTAGGTGAGGAAGAAAAGCATACATATATGAATTGTTGTAGACACAAGTAGCTCTTGCTCTTAGATGACTATCAGTTTTCTACCATTGGCTCTCTTCATTCCATGTACCTTTTTAGATTACAATCTGTCTCTACTATATGCTCCATTCAAATTTCAAATCAAATCATATCTTAACATATATAAAGGCACAGATCCACTTAAGTGTTTTGACTTTGATATTCCAATAACACCCCCATACTATAAATAAATTAAGATTTCCTTCTCCTATTATTTCTCCAAAATTTTAGGACTTTGCCCAAGTATTTTGTTTAAGAAAAATTTTAAACGCGAGTGCCTTTAAACATTCCTATTTTTCCGCTCACTTCTTTAAGTTCCTACAGTATCTCTATTTTATCTACGAAACACGGATACTTCAAAATGAGCGTCGCACCCGTATTGTACCCATATTGGATATCGATACTTTCTAAGAATATTAGATTTTTATTCTTGGATACTTTTTGGATACTTCACCGATATTCCATGGATATTTCGTCGGTACTGCATGGATACTTCGAGTTAAGATTATAATTTCTAGTTCTGGTAATTTATCGGTTTATGAAAATACCAACACTTATATTATTTTACCTCCGACAATCTATTAACTCATTCTTTGATGCTAGAACAAAAAATGAAAGCATATAAATATCGGAGAACCTTTTGATGTGAACAAATTTATTCTTTATGGGGAAGACGAAAAAAATTATTCTTTATAGGGAAGACATAAAAAATATTCATATTTACACATATTGGTCTCTAAACACGTATTTGTCTACATATCTTTTGGTAAACTTATTGATAATTTAAATCACATACATAAATACATACATATAGCCATATCTTGGTCGGACCCTTTGAAATTTGGACGTATTGCTGTATTCGTATCCCCGTATCCCATATTCGTATCAGCGCTTCATAGATTTTTATATTTCCATTAATTAAATGTAAACTCTACTCCTAAATTTAAAGAATAATTGAATTATACAAACATTCCTATTTTTCACGCGTTTTTTTGATTTAAGGGACAAGTTCATAAATGGTCCCTAAACTTTTTCGGAATCCACAATTCGTCCCTCATCTTAGGGTATCAGTAATTTTGGGCTAAGATTGCAAAATCCGGCCAAATTAGATTTCACCATTAACGGCTGTCAATTAAATCTGTTAAGTCACATGTGCTTGGCACGTGACCAAATTTAGAAGGGTCATTATGGAAACCCTTAAAATTCTAAGAAACAAACAGGAAATGCGTGGGAAATTCTCAAGAATTTTTTCTTCTTCCTGGGAACTTCCTTGTCTCTCTGCCTCTCTCTATCCTTCTCTCACACACACACACACTCTGCACTGGAACCAAAGACAACGGAACCATCGATTCTTGGTAAAGACGAAGAAGATCGAAGACGAAGAAGAATAGAGGCGCCGCAAGGAGTGGTGGAGGAGAAGAACAGAATCGAAGAACATAATCGAAGAAGAAGGAGAAGATGTAGCAATCCGAGCAATGGATTCTACTGATTAGCACAGTCCCAAAAACAAAGTATAGCTAATGGAAATAAAAAGGGGAATTAAGGGAAGAATTAAAGAGAAATTGAGAAGGAATTAGAGAGAGATAGAGGGATAGAGAAAAACTTGATAGGCAAAATCATCCATGGCATTCATGTTTTCCCCCACACTAAGCTATTTACACCGAGTGAGCCAACAACCAAGCACGTGCATTGTTACAACTGAAAGAAGAAAACAAATAAAAATAGCTACAACCTAACGCCTAAAAGCAATGGTCACCCCCATATTTCAAACTAGACATTCCAGCCCTCAATCGTTACATTCACTATTCCTTCAAACAATCCTTGTCTCAAGGATTGAATTTAGGGTACTTCTCCGTCCCAAGTTGCAGCTTCTGGCATTGCGTCGCTCCATTGGATTAAGACCGTCATAATTGGTGTGCCACCTGGTCCTTTAGCTAATTTCCTGTCCAGCACAGCCATTGGTTCCGCCAATAGTTGACCCTCTTCTCCAAGGGCAGGCAATTGGGAGGTATGTTATCCCCTATTCTCTTCTTTAGTAGAGATACATGGAAAACTGGGTGAATCTTGGCATGTGCGGGTAAGTTGAGCTTGTAAACTACCTTGCCAATCTTCTGTATTACTCGCACAACATCTCCTATTCATAGATCGGCGCCTGCCTTTATAGAGTTAGATACAAAATATCTATTTTTGAAACTGGAATTAAAGTAGTCGATCTTTTAGCCCCGTATCGCCGTGGAGGAAAAATCAGACTATTCGGGGGAGCTGGGGTCGGTAAAACAGCACTCATTATGGAATTAATTAACAATATTGCCAAAGGAGTTAATTTTCTAGCAAGTTCATAGAGAAAGCTGCCCCGAAAACACGAAAAAGAGTATGGTTTTGACCGCTTCTTTCCTTGTGAGTGAGCTATTCATTTATGGCTACCCTCCCGTAATGGTCAGTAAGGGCTTTTCAGCAGATGTCTTATTACGTTCCTCGACCTGTGTGAGAGGCCAGAATTGAAGAGTCAAAGGGCGCAGTTGAGCGATAGAAAGGTAGAATCACCCATGAAACATTAGCCCTGTTATTTGCGAATCCTTTTGTTTTTCTCAGGATTGTAGAGACGAATGAATAGGTTAGTACCCTTCTTTTAAGGATGGGCCTAGCTCCTATTGTTGAGGCTTAGTAAGGACAGACTGGACTACATTTCTTATGGAATTTCCATAAAATCATTCTCGGCGGGCTGGGATTTGTCGACTTGTTTCTAATAGATACCTTGGGTCCACCCCCTCTTCTTATGTTGAGCTAGTAAACCCATTTCCCAATTTCCGCGTGTGAGTGGCCTCGAATTCCAGACTTTTTGTACTCAGCTTTCTGCCCGCTTTCTCTAAGGAAGTGTCGTCGATAACGAAGAATATAGTGTTTTACCAATTGGAAATATTTGTGACAGGATTCCTTCCCTTTTGTTTGTTGACAAGTAAGTCTTTCTGAAATATCATATAGGATTGACCGATCTGAACACCAATTTGCTGACCTAGCAAAGGAAAGAGTCTACTTCCTGAGAATGTTTGGGCTTAATCTGCAAATACTTTCAATGTCCTTCTTCCTACGGTACGGAATAGCATCATTCGAAAGGAAGTCTTCTATAGAAGAGCGATAGGTCGCGTCCTTGACTCCGCTCTTCTATAGTGTTTCTCGATACTTAAGTTGCTCTTTTTGGCTCAATTTAGCCGTTGGTAATGACCTTTCAGAATTATTGAGTCACGATGCCTGTTTTACACCAATTCTTGTGCTCTCTTTCAAAGCTTTCGGAAAGGACCGTTGTAGTATAGCGTGACGAACTTCTCGTTTTTTCAGGTCCCCTATCTTTCTTGCTTCCCTTCCCGGGATCAAAGGATGAAATGGATGCCTAAAGCTGTAAGCTGAAACTAAGAAGGCAGGGCGCACTAGTCGAGGAACAAGGACTTAATCAACTCGAAATGTCCCTACTACTGGTTGATCTCCATTTCCTGCCTCTATCCATCATGGTTCGTAAAGGAAGAAATCTTAACTAACATCGACCCAATCTCTCTTCCTTGAGCGGGAGGTTTCACCTCGTTGAATATCTCGAAAATTACTTATGTAATCGAAATTGAGAATCTGCCTTAAAGTAGTGGCAACCTCTCAGACAAGCCCTACCAAACAAGGTGTGTAGCTACGGTTGCGGTGGGGAACCTTAGACTCGACACGAACCCTAGCGAGATTGCGCACGTACACATCGTTTGATCAACAAATTATGTACATGAATCATTAGGTTTCAAGGGTTTAGCCACTGTCTCCCTCCGGTCAATTAGAGGAATCCTTATTAGAAACTGTCCGGTCTGTCTTCGAAGGTAGAACCCGGACGCTAATTCGCAATCAAGGAATAGCCGTCGTTCTGTTAAAGAGGATGTATCGAACTCATAATTTAGTAGATCCTTGTTATGAAGGTCATTTAAGTTTCCTGAGTAAATTTCTCTCGGTTGTTCCATCAGTGGAGAATCAAACTTTTAGAAATGATCACTCTGAGTCGGTCTCCATAAAATTCGATCAATCCTTTTTTCGGGATTTCAAGATGCAGCAACACCTATGATGCAAGGAATAATAGACTTACATCACGATATCTTTTTCTTCCTCATTATGATTTTGGTTTCGGTATTGACCCTTGTTTCGCTTTCTCGGCGGCGGCCATAAGAAATATATAGCTCGGGATAAATATGAGATAGCTGAGTAGAGATATAGTGACCTTCCGGTTTAAGAAGACGTGTTTCCGGAACGAACAAGATACGGGTTGAGAAGTGGGAGTTAGCAAAGTTAGACAAGATTGGAATGGGCATAGGAACATGTATTGATGTACCAGATCGGCTAATGCTCCCAAGTTGTTGCGATGTATTCCACCAGGTGTCCCCCAAACCACGGGAAATGGTCGCCTATTACACGGCTCACTAACTCTGCCTGGGGTGGGACTACCTATTATTCTTCGGCGGTCCTTAGCACCCCCATACTATAAGCTGCCTCCCAACTCACTTAAAAGATGTTGCATAATTACGAAGGAAATTTTGTTTAAAACGCGGTGGTAGAAAGCAACGTGTTAGCCTACGTAGACAACCTTATTCTAGTATATCTGTCTACTTATAGTTCCATACCCGCTTACTATGAAAAGAGTTGGGAAGAGGAAAGACGGTTATGGCCTATTATTGGTAGGTGGTCAACTTCGATTCCTTTCCTCGTTTACCATTTTAAGTTTTAGGTGGAAACCAAACAAGGACGAGTATGTGCAAATCCCTCTCGGACAAAAGACTAAGGTTGGTCCTGCCCAATAGCCAATTCTCTATATTGCATGCCTTGGAATTGGAAGAAGGACAGGGGAAAACCAAAACCGGGCAATGCCATGCCCGCATTTGGGCAAGGGAAAGGGAAGTAAGCCGCGCCTGGGAAAGAGGAATAAAAGTAAGAAGCCGACTCGTCGGTTCTAACCTCTAGAATATCTCAAAAGGTAATCTCTCACACTCAGCTAGGGAAGAAATGAGAAAAACGAGAAAGCTTGAGAGATGGTAAGCGCCACCTCTCCATAGATGCCTTGAAAGTGCCTATTAAATAAAGACTTTATTATCTGAAATGGACCATAGAATTTAGGGGCTAACTTCATAGTTTAAGGAAAGCTCAAGGTCCTTTAGGAAATTCCTAACTTCCTCCGGTTGATTCTGGAATCTGATGCAAGATTGACAGTTGGGGTTTGGTGTTGAAGAGAGCCTTATAAGGGGTCATATGTAGGGATGAGCATCCCTATTTTCTTGAACAAGGCTTGCCTGAATTGGCTAATGAAAATCCTGTCCCAGTCAGATACAGTGGAGTGGGGTAATCCATGTAACCTAAAGATTTGGTCCATGAACAATTGGGCTACTTGAGTGGCAGTGAAGGGATGTCTTAGGCTTATGAAATGGCCGGCCGTATTAATTGAATCTATCTAGAACCCACCATGATAGAGTCAAAACCCTGTGACATAGGTAAACCTTCAACAAAGTCTATGGAAATATCTGTCCAGGCTTGATCAAGTGTAGGCAAGGGTTGAAGTAGGCCGGGGCTAGAGATGGATTCTGATTTCTTCTTTTTACATGTGTCACAATGTTTGACCCAGTTGATGATGTCACACTTCATTTGGGCCAATGGAAGTATAGTGATGCTCTCTTATAGGTTGTTATAGGTTATTAGGTTCCTAAATGCCCTCCAAAAGAGTTGGTGTGTATCTCTTGCAAAATCTGCTTCATTAACTCACAATTCTTTCCAACACATAGCCTGCCATCATCTAAGCATTCCTTGGGTAATGAGAGGAACCTTGATCTAGAGAAGATCAAAACTCCTTTCAAGTGCGGAAAATCCGATGAACGTTAATTGGTAAGGAAGGTGGATGGCTAATCAACCCAACAAGCGCAATTGCTTGAAGAACTGAAAAAATAAAGATATGGATGCTATTAAACCCCTATGCCGCAATTAGACTAAGAACTCAATAGGAGAATTAATTGTTCAAGAATAAAACTCAAGAACAAATAATTCGAAAATAAAAGAAACTCTCAAAGAGAATTCTTGAACAAAGCAATAGCTTTCAATTGAATTAAATCTCAAAACTCAAAACTGAATTTTAATGAATACAATGGAGGCTTTTATATAGGCTACATGATTGAAATCCTAAACTATTTTGGAATAAGAAAACTAGTAACTAGAAAATCCTAATAAGAAAAGAATTACAATTCAAACTAGGAAACCCAATAAGAAACAACTTTAAACTAAGAAACCAAATTGGAAACTAAGTAACTAAGAATCCAACTTGGAAACTAACTAAATCTCCAACCAGCGACGAAAACCGAAACAGAAAAGGAAAAAAGGCTTGCTGCAGCTGCTGCCGAGCTGAGCCGAGCATGCCGATCAAGTTGTGCTCGCCCTCTTAGGCCGCGATCTCTTCTATGCTCGTCTTTCCTCGCCCTTCAACCAAACATAGCGAGCATATCTTTCCCTAGTCTTCCTCGCCTGGATTGTCCCATTGATAGCTCGAAATCAGCTGCGAGAAACCATTAAGCAGCCTCTTTACTCTAGCTCGCGTCACAGGACCACGTAACTTGGTCGCTTCTTGAGTCGATCCTGGCGATCTCGCATCATCCTTCCCCTTTTGAAAAGGATTTGCCCTCAAATCAAACAAGTCGTATGGAGAGAGATCGATAACATTGAAAGTAGCACTTACCCATACTTGTCTGGCAGATCAATCTTATAAGCATTATCGTTGACCTTTGCGAGAACTTGGAATGGTCCCTTTCCCTGCGATTGCAGCTTCGACTTACGTTGTTCGGGAAATCTTTCCTTCCTGAGGTGAACCCACACGTAATCGCCTGACTTAAAGATTAACTGTCGTCGCCCAGCCTGTTCTTCTCGCTCGTTCTTTCCAACGCAGCTTTGGCTTTCTCATGTATTTTCTTAACCATATCAGCTTTTGCTCGCCTATCCATACCCATAGACAAGCTCAAATGTAGAGAACCCAGTCGAGCCGTGTGTTGCTCGGTTATAGGCGAACTCCACAAAGGGTAAACAATCCTCCCAAGTTTTCAAATTTCTCCCCACAACCGCTCGCAACAACTGCCCCAATATTCTATTAACCACCTCTGTTTGGCCATCTGTCTGGGGGTGACAAGTGGTCGAGAACATAAGCTTCGTCCCTAGTTTTACCCATAACACCTTCCAAAAATGGTCAAGGAACTTCACATCCCGATCGCTAACTATGCTCTTTGGAATCCCATGAAGTCAAACAATATTCTCAAAGAACAAGTTCGCGACGTGAGTTGCATCATCAGTTTTGTGACAAGCAATAAAATGTACCATTTTGGAGAACCTGTCTACCACTACAAATACTGAATCTCGTCCTCGATTCGTCCTTGGTAACCCCATCACAAAGTCCATAGAGATATCTGTCCAAGGATGATCAGGCACAGGTAAGGGCAAGTACAAACCATGAGGGTTGGAATGTGACTTAGCCTTCTTGCACACAATACAACGACCACACAACCGCTCGATGTCCCGCTTTATGTGCGACCAGAAGAAATGCTCCTTCAGGATGCTCTCGATGCCAAAGTGTTCCATTAATCCTCCTCCATGTGCCTCGATCATGATCAAATCTCTCACGGAACATGAGGGAATGCACAATTGTCGACCATGAAATAGAAACCCATCCTGTCTAAAGAACTGATCGATTGCACCGTGCATGCACTTGGCCTAGATTGCCCTAAATTCCTGGTCGTCTTGATAGAGTTCCTTAATATGCTCGAACCCCAATACTTTGGTCGCAAGTGTTGATAAGAGATTGTACCTTCGCGACAAAGAATCTGCGACGATGTTCTCTTTTCCCTTCTTGTACTAGACCACATAGGGGAACATCTTGATGAATTCGACCTACTTAGCATGTTGCTTGTTTAATTTCCCCCGACCCTTTTAAGTATTTCAAACTCTCATGGTCAGTATGAATCACAAACTCCTTTGCGAGCAGATAATATTGCCAAGTATTTAGAGCTCGCACTAATGCGTATAGTTCTTTGTCGTAAGTTGAGTAGTTCAAGGTCGCACCACTGCGTTTCTCGCTGAAATATGCTATAGGCCGCTTGTCCTGTAGCAGAACAGCTCCAATCCCTACTCCACTGGCATCACATTCAATCGCAAAGGTTTTAGTGAAGTCGGGCAGCTTTAATACCGGTGCCGAGCAAAGACTCTCTTTAAGAGCTCGGAACGATTTCTCCTGCTCCTCGTCCCAATTAAAACCTACTCCTTTCTTCACAATATCGTTTAAAGGTGCGGCCAAGGTACTAAAGTCCTTGACAAATTGCTTGTAAAACCCATCCAACCCATAAAAACTCCTAACATTTGAGATGGACTTAGGCTGCGGCCAATCCTTGATCGCCTTTTTCTTGCTCGCGTCAACCTCAACTCCCTTATCTGATACTATGCAACCCAAAAAGACGACCTTATTCATGCTGAAGGTACACTTTTTGAAATTCGCGTATAGTTTTGCCTCCCTTAGCGCGAATAACACTTGTCCGAGATGTTCAACGTGTTTGCTTATGCCCTGACTGTATACAAGTATATCATCGAAGTAGACGACCACAAACCTACTAATGAAACGCATGAATGTGCTCGACGTGTTTGACAGCCCAAATGGCATGACTCGCCATTCATATAACCCTTGTTTTGTCTTGAAGGTTGTCTTCCATTCGTCGCCTTCATCCGGATCTGATGGTATCCACTCTTGAGATCGACCTTAGAGAACACCTTAGCCCCATGCAACTCATCAAGCATATCATCCAAGCGGGGGATGGGATGTCTATATTTGATGGTAATTTTGTTGATGGGTCTAGAATCGCAACACATCCTCCATGTACCATCTTGCTTAGTAACCAGAATAATAGGAACCGCGCACGGGCTCAAACTCTCTTGGATTAATCCCTTGTCGAACAGCTTTGCGACATGTTTCTCGATCTCCTTTCTCTCCTCTGTACTGTAAGCAGGTCGATTTGGGATAGCAGCAATCAGGTCGATTGGATGCTCTATTCCTCGAATAGGTGGTAATCCTTTTGGCAACTCTTTCGGAAACATGTCTTTGAACTGGCCCAACAGATCTTGTACCTCCAAAGGTAGCTCTGCGACCTCCTGCGTAGCTAAGCATAGATCTTTACAAACCAATATAATAAGAGGTTTGTTGCCTTTGACCGATCACATAATCTCCTTTGTCTTAGTAAGAAAATTGAGTTTGGTATCCTTCTGCTCGGTAGACACAGTAGTGACCTCCTTGCTTAACTCGCATTCCCCTTGCTGCTTAAGCTCTTGCATACCTTTCTCGATTCTTTCCCGGTACTCCCTAATCTGTGCAGGAGTGAGTGGGTTCAATACCGGCTTCCTGCCATATTTTTCTAACGAGTACTTGTTTGAGAACCCATCATTAGTAACTCGCCGATCAAACTGCCATGGTCGTCCCAACAAGATGTGCCATGCGTGCATAGGTACCACATCGCACTTGACCTCGTCGATATACCTCCCAATGGAGAAAGGCACGACGACCTGCATCGTCACTCTAATTTCACCACAATCACTGAGCCATTGCAGCTTATATGGTTTTGGGTGCCTCATAGTTCTCAGCTTTAACTTGTCGACCATTAGCGTGCTCGCCACATTCACACAACTCCCACTGTCGATGATCAGATTGCACAACCTGTCATGAACTCGACATCGAGCATGAAATATATTTTCTCTCTGGATAGCAGCTTCTCCTTCGCTCTTAACTTGAGTATTTAGTGCTCGCCTTACCACCAACGCTTGCACCCCTGACTCCTTTTCTGTGAACTCATCCTCACTTAAGGCGGGCATGTCGTCAAACTCCTCCTCGCCTGCGGACTCATACTCGCCATTGATGTGCCCGCCCCATGACTTACCACTTGAAGCACTTTATGTCGCACGTCCTGCTCGCCGAAGTCCCTGTACTATATGCAGCATCTCCTCGACCTCGATGTAATGGTGGAGTTTGACATGATTGGCAATTTCCTTATCTAACCCGTTCATGAACCAAGCCATGGTAGATTCCTCGTCTTTCTCGATATTGCATCTAATCATCATGGTCTCCATCTCCTCGAAATATTCTTCTACCGTTTTGTTCCCTTGTCTCAAGCTTTGAAGTTTCTGTTTAAGCTCGTGATCATGATGCGAGGGAACAAATCTTCTTCTCATTACCCTTTTCATCTCGTCCCATGTGGATATAGGTTCATCACCATATTTCCTGCGGCTCTTGATCATCTGATCCCGCCAAGTGTTTGCATACCCGCTAAACTCCACCTGAGCAAGCTTCACCTTCTTTTCTTCCGAGTAATTATGACAACTGAAGATGCGGCTTACCTTGCTCTCCCATTCAAGGTAAGCTTCTGGATCTGCTTTGCCTTGAAAAGTTGGTATCTTCGTCTTTATGCTCCCCAGATTCCTATCCTGCGTATCTTCTCCCCAGCGTCCTCTAGCCTCATAAGGTCGCTCAAACTCTTCTTCGCCTCGCTGAGCATCGCTCCTGACTGGACCTCTCCTAATTAGTCGAGACTAGAACGAGGCCTCAGCATCTCGGTCTCCCCGACTTCCATCGAGTTTCTTTCTGAAATCGTTCATTCTCTGATTTACTTTGTTGAACTCGTCAATCATGAATTGCTTGAATTCATGCATGTTGAAATTTCCTGTTTCTCCTTGCCTTGGTAACGACATGATTGATAGGATAGATAAACGGGAGTGAACCTTACCAATTAAAATAAGCTCTCATACCAAATAATGAGAGGAACCTTGATCAAGAGAAGATCAAAACCCCTTTTAAGTGTGGAAAACCAGAGGAACGTTGGTAAGGAAGGTGGATGACTAATTAACCCAATAAGCACAGTTGCTTGAAGAACTGAAAAGATAAAGATATGGATGCTATTAAACCCCTAGGCCGCAATTAGCCTAAGAACTCGATAGGAGAATTAATTGTTCAAGAATAAAACTCAAGAACAAAGAATTCGAAAATAAAAGAAACTCTCAAAGAGAATTCTTGAACGAAGCAATAGCTTTCAATTGAATTAAATCTCAAAACTCAAAACTGAATTTTAATGAATACAATGGAGGCCTTTATAGAGGCTAAATAATTGAAATCCTAAACTATCTTGGAATAAGAAAACTAGTAACTAGAAAATCCTAATAAGAAAAGAATTACAATTCAAACTAGAAAACCCAATAAGAAACAACTTTAAACTAAGAAACCAAATAGGAAACTAATTAACTAAGAATCCAACTTGAAAACTAACTAAATCTCCGACCAGCGACGGAAACCGAAACAAAAAAGGAAAAAAGGCTTGCTGCAGCCGCTGCCGAGCTGAGCCGAGCATGTCGAGCTAGTTGTGCTCGCCCTTCTAGGCTACGACCTCTTCTATGCTCCCCTTTCCTTGCCCTTCGACCAAACATAGCGAGCATATCTTTTCCTGGTCTTCCTCGCCTGGATTGTCCTATTGATAGCTCGAAATCAGCTGCGAGAAACCATAAAGCAGCCTCTTTGCTCTAGCTCGCGTCACAGGACCACGCAACTTGGTCGCTTCTTGAGTCGACCCTGGCGATCTCGCATCATTGGGTTAGGGTAAATTGTGGAACTGTAGTGTTGCTCACCAACAATTTGGTTATGATGTCACTGGCCCAATCATCTTCCTCATAAGAACCTTCAACTTAAGTCATCCAAGAAGGGTTCACCATGGTTGGCAAATTGTTCCATAGAGTTCTCTCCTTCAAATTTCCTAGTTAGGGCATCTGCCACTTTGATCTCAGTTCCCTTTTTGTAGCTGATTGTGTAATCAAACCCTAGCAGCTTGGACAACCATTTCTCATGATCTGCTTGATAATAAAAGAATTCCCAAATAGATATGTCCTCTATTTTTGAACTGGAAGAGCTCCAGGCTCCTTGTCTTCATGGAACCTAACACCCACAAGCCATGACCACAAATTTCCATTGAGAGATGACAGCAAATCTGTTAATACAAGACCCTACAGATGCCCGTATGTACAAAATTCTGAGATAGAGATAATAGTGAAGGAAATGATGGTGGCTGGCATCATACAACTAAGTCCATCTGGGAGCCCTGTATTGCTAGTTAAGAAAAAGTATGGCACATGGAGACTATGTGTGGATTATAGAGAGCTTAAAAAGCTCACTATAAAGGAAAAATACACCATACATGTCATAGATGAGCTTTTGGATTAATTATATGGTGCTAAATTCTTCACTAAACTGGATTTAAGGGTTGGTTAGTCAGATAAGAGTAGCCCCAGAGGATGTGCATAAGACAGCTTTTAAAACACACCAGGGACACTATGAATTCAAAGCGATGCCCTTTCATTTAACCAATGCCTCTGCCACTTTTCAATCCCTTATGAATAATGCTTTCTCTAAGTATTTGAGGAGATTCTTACTATATACTTATCTATAGCCCAACCCTTCCCTTCAAACTCTCATGTAACACTTAGATGCTACCCTTGCATTACTCCGGCAACGCCAATTATATGTCAAAGTGAGCAAGTTTTCTTTTGTGCAAAATCTAGTAGAGTATTTGGGCCATATTATCACCGGGTGCTGATGACAATTCTAAGATTCAAGCAATGCTTGACTGGCCAAAACCAACATTGTCAAGGCATTGAGGGGGTTTTTTGGCCTCACCGGGTATTACAGAAAGTTTTTAAGGGAATATGGGTTGATAAGCAAGCCCCTCACCACCCTGCCTCAAAAGAATGCTTTAAAATGGAGTTCGGAAGCTAACAAGGCTTTTGAAGATTTAAAAAAGGCTATGTCCACGACACCTGATTTCACTCAGGTTTTTGTAGTAAAAACTGATACTTGTTATAATGGTAATGGAGTTGTTCTTATGCAGGAAAATAAACCCATAGCCTACTATAGTAAAGCATTGGGATATTCTTCAATCGGGACTTGGATGGTTAAGGGTATTATAGTGGCACGTGGGTTCCCATCTATGGAAATATCTGCACCATAGTACCCCTTCCAATGAACACAACAACTTGTTCAGGGCATCCCCATTGTGTATATGTATCCCAGACTTTCTGCTCCCTTAGGGTCACTTCCATACCTGCCTTAGTGAAGGTTATTTTAAGGTCTTCAAAGTCCATGGTCTTTGTTGAAGGTTATGTCATCATTGTGGTTGTAGATAGATTAACTAAATATAGCCATTTCATAAGCCTAAGACACCCTTTTCACTGCCACTCAAGTAGCCTAATTGTTCATAGACCAAATCTATAGGTTACATGGATTACCCTAACATGATTTTCAATTCTGGCAAGCCTTGTTCAAGACAGTGGGGACTAAGTTGCAACTCAATACCGCCTCTGAGGCTTATGACAAGTGACAAGCCAAGGCATTGGAACAAATGGTTGGCCCTCTGAGTACTGTATAACACAAATTACCACTCATCCCTACAAATGACCCCTTATGAAGCCCTCTACAACACCAAACCCCAACTGTCAATCTTGCATCAGATTCCAGTATCAACCACTGTGGAAGTTGGGGGTTTCCTAAAGGAGAGGGCTACCATGACAGCTGTCCTGAGTAATTTGATCAAAGGACAATCAAGGATGAAATCTCAAGCCGACGAGCATAGAATTGAAAGGGAGTTTGAAGAAGGAGCTTGGGTTTTCCGTCAACTTCAACCATAAAGACAAAGCTTTCTAGCACAACACAGAAAGATGAAGTTAGCCCCTAAATTCTATGGTCCATTTTAGATAACTAGTAATAAGCCACGTGCGTTGCACGTGTAGCTTAGTAGTAAATATAGAAGCAGAAAAGTTCAATGTAGCGTAACAGTAAATATAAAAAAAATTCTTATAAAAGGAAAGTTATCAATTTTTGATCATAGCATCTTATCAAACGTAAAAAAACAACCGATAGGAATCAAGATTTTTCTTTCTTGATTTTGATACAGGTTGAGATCGTCTTTTTTTCCTTCAATTCTTGAAGTG
>JAOWAN010014887.1:0-20584 GCA_028566635.1 Lobelia cardinalis | reverse complement strand
TAAGCAATGAAACATAATTACTTAAAGCTTAATAAAAATATAGAATGGGCTTAAGCAAATTAATGGGTTGATCAACATAGACTATTCGAATTTTTATTCTTTTTTGAGCACCCGTGATAGTAAGGTCAGTTACCATTTTAACCATGAAAATGAAACAAACAAATACTTTAGTGTTACTTAGTCATTTTCAAAAATTGTTTATGGACTCGATTCGACTAATAAGTGAAGCATGAGACACTCGCGGACCTTCATGAATATTGGCCAGCCAAGATATTAACGAGCTTTAATAGATCTTGACGGGTCTTGGCAAGCTTTAACGAGCCTTGCCAACAGAGAAATGTTTATTTCTAATAATTTATTATTGTTCATATGTTTTTTTATTTTACTATTATGTATTCTCTATTTTTTTTCTGTTTGAAACTTTGAATCAATACTAATCGAGCATTTTGAGTTATTATGTGCTAATTTAAGCTTATAAGCCTAGCCTTTTTAACTCATTATTTTTCCTGATGCTAGATATGGATCTTGAATTGAAATGTTGATCTATTAATGAAGAGTTGGATTGAGCCTTAACTAGTCGACCCTTTAACAAGCCGGCTCATGAGCGTTGCGAGTCGAATCGAGTCGGACTCGCGAAATATGACGGGCTGAAAATGTTGTTCACATTTGTTCATAAAAAAAATTGTGAATCGAGTTGAATAGCCCACGAGCTGATCCGCCTTATTTACAACTTAGTTGTTGTGATTTATTATTTTGGTCCATGAAATCATTGGTAGTGATGAAATGTAAATCTCACTTCAAGGACCATATTACCAATAATTATTGAAAATTTATTTTATATTTATTCAAATTTTAAAATTTTAGGTCAAATGTTTATCATGAGTGATCCAAAATTCATGAATAATTTGATATTAAATGAATAGCATGGAGTTACATATAAATCATTTAAAAAATTCTTACCTCTTCGAGGTGGGAATGTCTGAGAATGTATGATGTTAAAATAACATAGTAAATAATTGATCAATTATGTTTTCTTAAAAAGAAAAAAAGGGGGCAATTTTTGTTTATTTTGGGCAGAGGAGTAATAAATAGTTATTCGTTGGCGAACTTTAGCCAACTTTCTAGAGTAGAAAAAATATCTTGTGCACATATACATAAAGATGATGATAAATCATTCTTCAAGTTAGAGTGAGGAAACGGGACAAGACACCTTAGGAATAACAGTGAAGAGAGGCACAATGCTTTCACCAAGAAGGCAATACACTTGTAGCTACCCATCACTCCTACTTTTTTGCTAGCCTCCCAATATAGTAACCCCCCTTCCCCCTACCATTAGCTACCTTTCCCCATTTCCTATATATATATTTTTTTTCTCCTTGCTTCTTCTTCATCCACAACAAATACTTAATTTCATCTGTGTGTACAAGAAGAAGAAGAAGATATGGGGAGGGGAAAGTTAGAGATAAAGAAGATAGAAAACAGGACAAACAGGCAAGTGACTTACTCAAAGAGGAGGAATGGGATTGTCAAGAAAGCTCATGAGCTCACTGTTCTGTGTGATGCTAAGGTCTCCCTCATCATGTTCTCCAACACTGGCAAACTCTATGAATACACAAGCCCCAATACTACGTATGTATAATATATAAGCCCAAAACACACACACACACATACATATACACTTGCTTATTTCACTTTTAATATTATGTCCTTTGCTGTTCTTTTGGAAGTAGCAGAGTTAATTTTTACTATTGAGAAACTTTGCTTCTGAATGCCATACTTTATTTATTTTTTTATTTTCACTTTGATCTTTGTGGATATATAATTAATAACCAGGGCAAAGAAGATTTATGATCAATATCAGACCACTCTAGGTTTTGATCTATGGGGCACTCACTATGAGGTTTCTCTCTCTCTCTCTCTCTCTCTCTCTCTGGTTAATTTGTTTGTTTATGAAAGATAAATCTCATTATGCCCTTTGTTGATGTGAGTAGAAAATGAAGCAACAATTGAGAAAGCTCAAGGAAATCAACAATAGACTGAGGAAAGATATCAGGTGATTTGAACTGTAATTTATAAACTAAGTTTTGCTTCAATCTAATTAAAGTCCCGACTACATTTGGCATTTGAAAACACGTTTTTCAGAAACTTACTAGAGAATGATCATAGAAAATTCTAAACCAAATCTCCGATTAATATCCTAACTTTGTATCGCGCTGTTAATAAGTTAATTACTCAACTCAACACAGTCACCTTTGTCCCAACTACTCAAGGTCAGCCCATTAATCTTTTCTCCACTCCGTTCGGTGAAATGAAATGCATAACATGGAATTTTTATATATGAATGGGCATTGAAATTAAAATGACAAAGAGACGAGGATTTTTTTTTTTGCAGCAATGCAAAAATTGAAGGAAGAGTCTCTTTAATTGAAAGTTTGAAACAGGAGTATTAGTTCCATTGTGAACCAATTGTTTGTTTGATCTGATTTACTTCACTAATCAACACAAGAAAAATCCAAATCACCATTGAATAAGATTGTGCTTCATTGCTTCAACAGGCGAAGAGTGGGCAAGGAAGATTTGAATGATCTGAGTTTGGATGAACTGAACAGTCTCGAAGAAGGAATGGAAGAGTCTGTTGGGCTTGTGCGCCAAAGGAAGGTCGTTTAATTTTCTCCTTGCATTTTGTTTAATCTAATCTTGGTCTATTTTACGGTTTCAATTAATTATGAAATCGATTGATGTCATATTCTACCTTTGATCAAAGGATTTCTTAGAAAATACAATCCCCTAAGCAGTTCTTTGGACAGACCTATCCCTGCTTATGGAATCGCGTTAACTCTTTACTAGAAATCAAACTATTTAGCAGAAACCTTGAGATATTTTGATCTTAAATGGTGGAGTTGCACACTCACAATTACAGTTATCTTCCTAATCTTTCTGCTTTTCAAAATTCACCAATGTTAATGCATCACAGAGAATATAGTGCATCACGTGAGCCTGCAGGGTAAATAATTCTAAACTTGAACTGGGAAACTATTATCTGCTATACTAGCTAAGGTTAAACTAGTTCTGACCATCTCTTTACATACTGAAGCATAAATTTTTAGTGTTAAATCATCTTAACTAATGATTCAAAACTTTATAAATTTTCAAACAGTACCATGTGCTCGAAACTCAGGCAAATACCTGCAAGAAGAAGGTTAGCGATCTTAAATGGCTCCTACCAATATCTTTTCTATCTCGTTTTCAGTAAACTCGCATTTCTAAAATTTCAAGGTTCTGAACTGTTTTTTTCACAGGTTAAAAGCTTGCAGGAAATATATGGCAATCTCATACTTGACTTTGTATGTAAATAACAACTGTTTACTCTTCTATCAGTACTAAAGTATGCTTACTTTATCGTAAATTAAAAGGATCTTTGTTTGAAAATAATAATACTGTATTTGTTATAACTATAGGAAGCAAAGTGTGAACTGGATCAAAAATACGGGACTATGGACAATAACGCCTATAGCTCTGCGGTTGCATTTTCAAATGGTGTATCGAATCTATATGCTTTTCGCTTGCATCCTAATTACTATCAGCATGGTGGGAGTGGGTATGAGTCCCATGATCTGCGCCTTGCTTCTGCTGATCTTGGTCCAGAGGTTAAGTTTCCTCTTTGAGAACCTATCTACATACAATGGTCTCCTATATCCATATTTATATTTATATTCCAGCTAAACTAAAATGGGCTGTAAGTTTGTAACAAAAAATTGATACTGGGGATGTTCGTCTTGTTTGTATGAATTGTGCCAGAGAGAGCTTCTGGGTGGCTTTTAATCTCATTCGTTCACTCGTGCCTTACACTTATTAATTTGTTTATACTGAACTTTCTGGGAATGAAGAGTCATTTCAGGTACTTAATCCATAGAAATTGCTACTTCCAACTTTGATAGCCTTATAGGTAACAGGTTTATCTGCTCCTGTAGCCTTGCAATAACCACTGCATGCTGCTCGATTTGATTTGGCCGAGTTCCATTTCGATATTTCCGGTTCCTTGGGGTGAAAAATAATTACCATTTCTTCTCCCGTAAACCCTCTTACTGCTCAGTTCATGTCTGGGGACTATGATGATAGTTGGGAATTACTAAAAGAATTAGGGTTGAAAAAAACTTAACGATGATCTAAATCATATTTAGTTGGGAGGCCTTCACTTGCGGCTGGCTTTGCTGATTATGATTGTTGTTGACAATCTCCATCTGGATTTCAGATAAATGCGTCAAACAGATGGAGAGAAAAGTGTTGGAGATTTGGGATTTCTCCTGAATAAGAGTATTTTTGATATTAGTGGGGCGGTATGAGAAATTTAGGAACCGAACGGAAAAAATTTAGGGGACGATATTTAACAACACAATTGAAAACAAGAACTTGCTTTTCGGCTACTAAACAGGGATATTTAAAGGACGACGACGCGTTACGGCGTGCCTCTTTGACGGTGGAAAGACATCCATAGCGCCGAGAGAGAGAGAGAGAGAGAGAGATGGTACGCCAAGAACTCGGTTCTGTCATCCCATTCTTTTAAAGAAGCTACTTTAAAGATCATAACCAAGGATGGCGGTGGTGCTTGGTTTTGGCAAAGGGAAGTGTGTCGACAATGGGGAGGCCACCAGCAAAGAAGAGGAAAGGAGAGAATGGCGGTGTTGCTTGGTTTTGGAAGAACCTTGGCCCAAATTGGGAAGAAGAGGGAAGAAACTAGAGAAGGGTAATTGTGACGATTATTGGAGTTAATGATCAAAATTAACGTTGACTTACGAAAATTTTATTTATGAACCAAATTTTCAAACTTTGAGTAACATTAACATTTTTTTTTCAACTCAGAAACTAGTCAAACTACCAATAAAATCCATTAAAGTACAGAGATTATTTATGAAATTAACCAATTTTTTTAATTTTGATAAAATGGAATATTTATGTGAGCAATCTAGTTCAAGTAAAATCGCATACCTAAAAAATTGATTCAATTTATATATCGTACTTGTCAAGTAACTATGCTTGTATATAATTTAATTATATAGTTAAACTTAATCAGTATTAAATGTGATTTTTTTTTTAAATATTGGATGTTTACAAAATAAAATATAAGTGAAAGACTGCATTGACAAAATTAAAATCTTAATTTTATGAAATCCACCTCTCCTACCTTATAATATTAGATTAGATATATCAAATAATAGAAAAAATACCAAATTTTTTTCTTAAACTTTTATCTTAATCAAAAAAAATTCAAAAATAATTTTCCATCCAAAGAATCCCAAATTACACTTTTAATATAAAAAGATCTTAAATTTAAAATTCTATTAACATCGTTAGTGAAGAAAACTTGTGTCTTTCTAAATGACAATGGATATTAAAAATATAATAAATTTATATTTTAATAAATAGTAATATTGATGATGATAAAAATAAAATTATTATAATAATTACAGTTATATTAATAGTAATATGTAGATAAATGTTAGTACCTCATTTCTTGAGGTAGAGTTTTACCGATAAGTCAAATCATTAATTCTTAGTGTCAAAATCACTAACCCTTAGTTAGTAAAAATTAAGCAAATAATTAATCAAAACAGTTTATTATTCAACATTTTTAAGCTCAAGAGTTAACTCTTGATAATTTTTTGACCAATAGTTAATCAAATGAAGTTGTTATATGTAGGGGTGGAAAAATATTGCGAATTGCCCTACCATACCAATTGCCCTACTGTACCCTACCAAAAGTTACCGAAAAAATCATACCGAAAAATTACCATACCATTACCGTACCGTACCGAATTTTTTGGTAGGGCAATGGTAATGAAAACCATTATCACGGTAATACCATTACCGTACCGAAACGAGGGTAGTTAGGTAATTTCATATATACTATATAAATAAACCCATTCATCTACGCTTGTTGCCCTATTCCAACTTCGCAAATCCACCTCTCTCTCTCTCTCTGCAACTTCGCAAACCGTCAAACACCTCTGCAACTTCTCCAACTTAGGGCTTCAAGGATGGCTTCCAATCTGGGTTGGGAAGTTTTGACAACCCATCTTCGCTTTGAAAGATCGAAAGCCATGGAAGAAGAGGAAGATCGAATCAAAACCCAAACCCACCTCTCACTCTCTCTTCAACTTCGCTGGCCCTTTCTCTTTATGTCGCCGCCTCCTAGAGCGATGCTAGATCTGAAATCGAAATCCTAAATCGCCGCCTCCTTCTAGTGTCGACCTCAGAAATAGAAATCCTAAATCGAAATCAGAAATCGAAGAAGGTAAAGAGTGTGGGGATTAGAGATGAAGAAATGCTACATCGAGTTCTGGTGCTCCGACGCCACCGACGCCTCCACCGCTTCTCCTGGAAACTCGGCATGCCATTCATCCCCAAATGAGACCTCTCCACCGGTAAGTCCAACCATGCCTCCTAGCAGTGAGTTTGACGGTTGAATTTGGTTTTTTGGGAGGTGGGTTGCTGGTGGTATTTTAATTTCGGGATTCTAATGATTTTTTAGGGCAATACTTGGGTGTGAGTGTGGTAGATTTTGTAATGGGTTTGTGGTTTTTGTTTGTATCAGGGAGAGAGAGAAGTTTTTTGGGGAAGAAGTGATGCCCTGCAATGAACATGGAGTTTGGCTAGATCGATTTGAGCATCTCTCGAGCTGTTTTGCTGTTTTTTGTTGCTTCCTCGTGCAACGGTGATAGAAAATTTTGTGGTGGTTTGGTTATGAATTTTAAGCTAAACTTACATTTGAAAATTGTTTATAAGGACTGATAGGTTATTGTAATTTTTGCACCATTTTTAGTGTGAGATGTGTTTTGTTATTGGACTGACTGATTTTCTTAGCCCCTCTGTCAGATGATACCTTTAATTATGTCTCTACTTCCATCAGTTCAATGGCATTAATTTGTACTGCTTGCTTTTTTTTTCTAAAATTTTTTTCTAAAAAAAATATTTGAACCAAAAAATGGTAATTACCATTACCAATCTCTACCCTACCGAAATTTCGGTATACAGAATTTCGGTATTACCGAAATTTTGCTAGGGCAATGGTAATGAATTTTGTATTACCGATATTTCGGTAATGGTAATGATAATGGAGTTTTGGTACGGTTGTCCTACCGATACCACCCCTAATGCCAAATAATTAAATAAATATATATAAATAATGTCATGATAGTAAATAATGATTGCCTCTAGGGCATAACTCCAGCACATACATTCCTCTATATATCTTCCTATTCGTAAATCCTCTCATATTACTCATAAAGGCACAATTCATCTTACAAATAATATTAACTTATAAAATGTACTTTATATGTCTGATTTCAAATTTAATTTGTTCTTTGGTAGCAAACTTGCCAAATATAGCAATTATCACTTGCTATTTTCATCATCCTACTATATTTTTCAGGACTCAGCTCAGAAGATGTGCAAGGGAATTGGTCAACTTGAAGGGGGACCGTACAAACTTGTTCTTCCTGTTACACCAGTCTTCCCACATTCCAAGATCCTCTTAGAAATCCAAGATTTAATAATAGTCATAAAAACATGAGAGATTACCTAAAGATTTAAAAGAAAGGTTTAAGGCTTTATCCTTGTTCTCCATCTACATTAAAACTTAAGATCTAACAAACATATTCAGGGAAGAAGGCTTTAGAATGAAATCATTCACATCCTTCATGGAAGAAGGCAAGATATCATGTATATCAACATAGATTCACAAGACTTTAAGCAAAGAAAACAATAGCATCATAATAGAGATCAAGAAATCGTGTTTCATTCATAGTGTTCATGGGAATACATGATAGCACATATGTTTACGAGAGTAGAGAAAGATATAGATGTAAATCTACACTAGCAAACTAGTAAAGAAAGTTTCCATTTGAAAAGAATTATACATACTCCAAAGAGCTATGAGATGAACAAAGGGTGATGGACATTTTGATGCTCCTAAGACATGACTTGACTGATGTATTTGATGATGACTTTGAAGACTTGAAGGCAAGGAAAAAGGATGTTTGAAGATTGGTGATGTGTTTAGGAAATATTTTGGTGTATGATGGGTATGTGTTTTAAGATTTGTGTTTGAAGATGGATGAATATGGATGAGAGATGAATGAAGGTGTATGGAGGATGGACGTAGATCTAGAAATTTCCAAGAGGCACTCACAAACTCTAGAACTTCTCTCTAATTCTCTCATAAAAGGCAAAAAGCTTACAAAGACACTTTAAAAGGAGGATTGATCTCTCATTTGATTTTAGAAAGTGAGGGCTTATATAGGATTAGACTATGTTTAGGGTGGAGAGTGACCTTAGGTTTAGACCTCATCATCCTTGATTTTTGAAAGGTCCAAAATACCCTTCTGAACCTCTTGGAAAGTACCCTTTTTGCCCCTTGCTCGAATGAGAAAAGGGGCAAAAAATTCAGAACGGTCCCGTTAGCTTTTGTGTGATGGTTGGTTGCTTTTTGCTTTTTGCTTTTTGGTCCGAGAATGGTAAACTTTGTATGTCCTTTTATCCTCCCATGTAGCTTTTGTGTCCCCTTGGCTGAATTAAATTTTGTTACATGTTCCCTTGACCTTGGAATAATTCAAAAACTCCATTTCTCCATATCGAAGTCTTCTAAAATATCTACACAACATAAAAATGTTACACTTTAATTAGTTGTGTAATGTGTCATGTGACCATGCTATGCCTAGTGACTAAATGTGATGTGTTATATTCATCCTATGTAATCCTATTATTGTATCATGTGTATGTAATTAAATCTACCTATAAGTGATCGTCTAGCTTAATTTAAACCTATGTAATTAAATAACCACTAATTATGAAATTAAAGGGGTCCAAAATGGAGTGTCTACAACTATTTATGTTCATTAGTTGCATACTTCATGTTCTATAGTTTCAATATTCATATTCATCTGCAAAACATTGGTAGTTGTTATGTATGACCAACTTGTTCATTAGCTATAATTTTCATGTTCATTATTTGCATACTTTAGGTTCATTAGTTTCAATAATTATGTTTATCTGCAATACATTGGCTTTTATTTATAGTATAATCAACTTGTTCATCAGGTATATTCTTCTTGTTCATTAGTATTGTCAAAAGCCAATGAGCCCTAATTTGATTATAAAATGAACAAAAACCTATGAACATGAATATTGACACTAATGAACATGAAGAATCTAGATCATTGTGTGGCCAATATCCTCGCTGTAATCTTCGGAGCTAGCTGGCATTGTTGCTCCATCTCTGCTATGCCTCAAATCGGCGTACTATTGCACTACCAATGCCGAAGCTTCTGATGAAAACCAGAGTTGGTAAAACATCCCCTACATCTCCTAATTTCGAGTACATTTGCTCCAATCCTCCAACCTTGCAGTGAGTAGCGATAACATCCCCAACACTCTTCCTATCACATAAAGATCAAATTCATCCCCCATTAATCCTATGACTTCAACAGTTTCCACCCCATTATTTGTCGACTTCTCTAAATATGCAACAGATTTATCACCTGTCATCTTGTACCTGAATTCGTTGATGAACCTGAACGGTCATAGGATGTGTAAAGTGGTTTTGGATGGAGATTGAACAATGGAATGACGGAATGCGCTTCAATTCGACTCCCATAGTTACGGAGCCCTAGTGGAGCCCGAAAGAGGGAGATGGAGTGATTGGCTATCGTTTGGAGAAGGAGAGAGATCTAGAGAGAGGGAGTTGTGGGTAGCTGGAGACAATTTTCTCCTGCGCTAGAGGGGAAGTTTCGGGATTTACACAAGACTTAGAGCTGTACACAAGTCAAGCCAGCTCGTGAATTCGATTTGGCTCGATCCATTTAGATCCGTCTCGACTCGACTCGCAGTGCTTTCATGAGCCAAGTCAAATACAATTTTCAGGCTCGTCATATTTTGTAAGTTCGACTCGACTCGACTCGCATGACTCGCGAGCCGACTCGACTCGTTATATTATATATTTATTTATAATTTATATGAAGTTGAATTATTATAGTTTGTAAATTTTTTTCTTCATATTTTAAAGGAATAAACTTCAAATTAATAATTTGTATTTTGTGTAATTTATAAGTAAATTATTAGCGTCGATAATTTTTTAAATATGATTTTAAATTTTTATCTAAGAAAAATTATAGAGGGTCAGAGTATAAAAATAATAAAATAAAATAACAAAATTACACGTTGAATAATGATCCAAAGTTCAAAATTTATATTTTTTCTTTCTAATTTTCATAAATACTTTATTACATAAGTGCGTTACTATTTACTGTAATAGGTCAGTCATGCATTATGCATAACATAACATAAGTTACATAACATAATTAATAATTTATATAATTAAAGATTCGGCAAAACTCGTCAAGATCCGTTAAAAAGTTCGTCAAAACCCATTAAGGTTCGTAAAATTCTTGGCTTGCAAAGTCTCACGAAAACTCGCGAGCAGCTTGCGAGTCCGTCACGAGCCAAGCCAAACCTACTCCTTTTAGGTTCGACTCGAATTCGTGAAAACTCGACTCATAAAAAAATGTGAAAAAATCTACTCGAGTCCGTAAAAATTCGACTTGATTCGGCTCATGTACAGCCCTCAAGACTAATTCAAAACGATTCTATCAACTATCGTGGAAGAGGGCCTCTTACTACTGTTGTTTTGGGATGGAGGATGTATTACTGAATTTACACTTGTTATCATCTAACCATATTTCCATACATTACTCCATACTATTCCGGGAATGACCTTTGACATACATTTGTACCACACTTTCGATACCAGAAAAAGTTGTCCTGAAGCTTATAAATTCCAAATATCACTTATTGCAAAAGATTTCAACAAAATCATGAAACAGATGTTTTTGAGAGATGTTTTTGAGAGAGAGAGAGAGAGAGAGAGAGAGGCTGCCTAGGCAATCTCCAACCTAAAATTCTGTTGGGAAGGAGAAGGGCAAGTACAGGTATGCTGGAGCCTGTGGGAATAACATGTTCGTTTGGGTTTTCATTGTGATTTTGAGAAATAAACACTACATGACACCAACCAATTTTAGCCAATGTATAAATCTTATCATTAAATCTTGTGATTTCCTTGCATAAATAACAACTACATCCGTATAGAATGTTATAAATCCTCTTTCATCAACCTAGCTATAAATCCCCGTCGTCTAGTCAGGAATTCATATTACCACAAAATAAAGTTTTTGTTCAAGAATCCATTGCCTAGATTATATAAAACATAATTGAGGGAAGGATGTGACCCTCGGTAGATTGTGCAGCAACGTCGCAAATGAGTCCTTCCTTGACGTGCCTGGAAATTGCTTACTAGTACCATGAAAATCACTGAGGATCATTTCCTGAGACACGTTATCGCCTTGAACCCTATTTTCAGGCAGCGGTTCACAAGCAGGGTTAGGTTCCACAGCATTCTCGGCCTGAAATCCCTCTGAAACAACCCAGCTATTTTGGGGAGTGGTGTTAGTGTCCTGATCCCCCTCGATAAGGTTGCAGAAAGAATCGACCTTTGACATCAGGAAGTTTTCATCCAATGGTGCTGACGAGTCGCTAAACAATATATTGTGGAGTTCCTCAAGATCATGATACTCGTTATCTGATTCTTTCTCCTGAAACTTTGGGTTCCCTGAGATTGGCTGCTCGGGGGTAAAATGCTGCGCCTCGTCTACAAGATTGATGAGAGATGCCGGGACAACTGAAACATCTAGTTCTTCCAGCATATTCAAGTTCTGGAAATTATGTACCTCATTTTTTCCACGCACTTTGGTCGCGTGTCCACCTATAACAATTAAGTACAAGTTAGAATTATCAAAAATGGATATGGAACTTTTTGCATGATCCATAAACATATTTCCACATGACTAGCGCATAATAATTGCATATTTAACCAAGTGCAGATTGGGAGTCAATGGTCATAAAGATGAAAAATCTAGTGAATGGTAAACAACATTTTTGAACAAATAGAATATAAACCATGTATAGTTGCAAAAGTATAAAAGATCCAAATGTGAACTTTCAATAGAGATGTGATATCGGATGAAGAAGAAGAATGATTATTCCCAAGTCTTTTTAGGAAAAGGAAAAAGCATATTACAAAATAGGGGGTATTTCTCATTGAATATAGTGGGACTGAAAACAGAAAAGGAATAAAGATACACATGAGAGGACCAAGTTTAAGAGCAGAATGTCAGTAAACTTTTGAAGCCTTTAATGTACCTGGCATAGGAGGGTTAAGATCTGTTGGCAAATCTTTGCATCCTATATTCAGGGAACCCCATTGTTCAATCGTTGAGGAATTTTGTAGTGGAACAGGGTGTGGAGCCACTTCCTGTAACCCAGATATGGGGGATCCTCCAGCTGTTTGAAATTGATTATCAACATGATGTCTTAGCTCAACGTTAACTGGTGTTGAAGCTTCAGTTACAAAATAATGTGAGTCCAAAACTGTTTGTGGCAGTTGACTCAGAAGGCGAAGTCTAGCATCGCATTGAATCAGCTTCTCGAAATGCTTTTGTAGCACACCTTCAGGGAACTCCAAAAAATGCTGCCTATAAAATCCACCACATAAACATCTCAATCACTCCAAAACTATTGAATTACCAAAAGAGAAACAAGAAAAACGTTAAAAAAAAAAAAAAAGAGAGAGAGAGAGAGAAGATGACAGGGGTTAGTTTGGCTTTTCTTTAAAGTAAAGAGCTTTTACCTATATGTGCTAGCTTGTCCACCGGTAAAATCTGCAGTTGAATGCCACGATGTGTGTTTTTTTGGCTGCGGATTCGTTTCCTTAAAGAAAAGTGGTCGTTTACTGAGCTGCACGACATGAAATATATTTCAGCAAATGAAAAAACATTCGAAAATACATTCTTGAGACAATATGAGTTCAAGGAAAGAAAAACAGTATAATGCACATTACCACTACAGTTAAAGTCCCAGGTTCATCATCTGCAAAATTAGCTTTCAGTGCTGTGATATCAGACCACTCCATTTCGATTTTAAACTTGAGAAAACCATCAAGAACTTCCCAAATAAGCTTCTGCTTAGCAAAGTAAAACTTTGCTGTTAAACCGCTACTTGCATTTTTTGTTAAAAACTGCAACAAGTAGTAACACTGTTAGTTGATGTTTGACTAATTACCAATAATGCTGAGAATGCTTTAGTCCAAGTACCTCCCAGCTCCCAATCCTTATTCTTGAAGCTGTAAAATTAGAGGCTTTAAACTTATCATCCTTGTTGTTTTCCAATTGAAGATGCCCTCTTTTAAAAGAGCAACCGGAAGAAGTGTTTTCTCGGGAGAGTCTCACTTGGATCAACTCCAAAAGTGATGGACTTTTCCTTAACTGTAAACCCAAAGGGCTTTTTTCGTGAAGTGATATGGAATTTGAAGGAGGGATGAAGGGCTCATTGCTACTATGGCTCTGCTGCTGATCAACATGCATATTCAATATTAGTTGAAAATAGATCTGAACTGTAATAAGACAACTTAATATTGTATACTCCCTTCAACAATAAGATGTTGAAATGAGAGTTGTATTTGGGATTTCGACAAATTATTTCGATATGTCACCAAATTAGCCTACTCAAAGTTGGATAGATTGTTCAGAAACTTACCTAATGTCCCTCATGTATATACGACCTAGAACTTCAGGCCACTAACAAAGAATGTAGAGTACTTCTCACTAGCACTAGCAACTTAGCTTGCCACCAACTTTCAAAGACATCTTCGCAACTCAAATCAAGTATTCTTAATTATTATGCATTAGAAGAACCCCCGCACTTGGAGCTGAAAATTTATGGATTTCCAAAATTTTCTATACAGAATCCAAGCAGGATTCTTATAACAAAAATTGCTTGCTTGTAGTATATCCAAATGGAAACAATTAACACAGTAAATTAGTAAAAATATTTTGCAAATATAAAGAAGACTGCTTTTAAGAACATGCCATCTAATCCATGAAAGAAGTTGATCCATGGACATCATCTTAGTATTTTTTTTTTTTTCAGGTACAAGGACATCTTTGTGGTGTAATCAATTTTGGGCAAAATTAAAAAGAAATATATGGTAGAATCCTAACCATAGATTACTACCCAAATCTGGATACATGCCGCTACATAGCTTCAGGTAATTAAATTAATCATATATGTGACAATTAATAATGTTACATATCCACCAAAGATGCAAAAAAGACTAATTGGCTTTATTTAATATGACTAAATCTTTTGTGGATCCTATCGCTACAAAATGTAACCCCAATCAATTTATGCAAACAAGATTTGTACGCGCTTTTGGTGCACTTCAAACGGGAGCTTAGCATTATTCATTTCCGTTCGTGGCGGCGACCAGTTTTTAGTTCTCCATATACACCACCAAGGCACCACTACTGAAAATACAAGTAGTGCAACTTAATTTGATTCTCATACGGGCAATTTATATATATATATATATATATATATATATATATATATATAAGGGAGTGCTCAAAGGAGAACCTAATTAATATGAGAACCGTGAGAACCGATCTTGTTTCTTGATTTAAATCATATTATACGGTTGAGATTTTAATAAGAGAGCGTGTCTTTTTTAATTTGCGTAACTGATGTATATGGAAGCTATATTTTATCTATAAATCTATTAATTAAGTGTGAACACAATTATTATTTTTCCTCCCCAAACTTTAAACGCACATATTTCATTATTCATAACTTCAAATGAAGATTCGTTTGCATATTTTTACTCGTGATTAAATTTTCTTTAAAACAAGATCAATCATAAATATATTTTAAGATCAAATAAAAAAAATTAAAAATAAGTGAAGATATAGTAAAACATTTACCACTGCATCCGATGCAATTAACAAATCACAACAGGATGCAGTAGCAATGTTCCTACTGCATTCAGTGCAATTTCATAAAATATAACAGGATGCAGTAGCAATGTTCTTATTGCATCCAGTGCAATTCATAAATTACAACCGAATGACTTATTTTTTGACTTTTTTATTTGATCTTCAAAAATATTCATGATTGATCTTGTTTTAAAGAAAATTTAATTACGAGCAAGAATATGCAAACAAATATTAATTTGGAATTATGAATAATGAGATATGTGAGTTTAAAGTTTGAGGAGGCAAAAAAATTAGTGTTCACACTTACCCAGGTTTTAAATAACGTGGTTGTTCAGTGTTATTACCAAATATGCCATCGGTGTTATAAAAAAGAATATAATCTCAACCTTTAATTTGTATCTAATTCAATGAATGTAAATGATTCTACGATTCCTATTTAATGAGGTTTCTAGTAGAGTAGGACCATATATATGCTCAAATGAAAATCAATCCTATATAGAAACTATAGGATTCAATTTTGATGGTTAGATTATACACAGATTAATGATTGAGATTATATCATAATTAAAATACTGATGGTGAATTTGTAATTAAATAGAAAATCTGGATAATTATGTCAATTGAAAAATTGGCTTAGGTGTGAACACAAATATTTATTTTTAATATTTATTTTTCACCTTAAACATTAAACGCAAATATCAAATGATTTATAACTCCAAAATGAAATATAAAAATATGTACTTGCTCGTAATTAAAATTCCTTTAAAACGATATCGATCATGAATATGTTCTAAGATCAAACAAAAATTCGTTCATAATGGATTCACGTTATTCAAACACAGTATTAAATTAGTTACTGTGTCGTTCAAGACCTTGAGTGACACACTAACAAATTTATTATCATATCATGAATAATTTTCAATTTGATTTAGATTTTTTATCTTAAAGATGATATTTACATCAAAGACAACAATTAGAAATAATACAGTAACAAACTTGCTAATAAATCACAAGACACGTATTTAATGAGTTACTGTGTCTTAACTCTTGAACGACATAATATCTAATGAGTTACTAAGAAAAGTAGATAATTTAATATTGTGTTGAAGAAACGTGACAAACTATGAACGATTTTTTTTTCGTTTCAGAACATATTGATGATGGATTTTGTTTAAAAGAAAATTTAACTACGAGCACGTACATATTTTTAGATTTTATTTTGAAGTTATAAATAATGAGATATTTGCGTTTAAAGTTTAAGGTGGAAAATAAATAATTATGTTCACACTTAGTATAATGACAGTATTATCCTTGTTGTTCAAAAAATTGCGTTCACACTTAATTAAATCTCAACTGTTTATTTTTTCTAATCCAATAACTGAGATTCGTTACTATAGTTCCTATTTATTTAGTTTCTCGTTGAACGCACCCTTATATAGAGAAGGCACAAAATCAAAATTTAAAAAAAAAGATGATTAAAAAAAAATCAGCCATAGATTTTATTACTAATCCAAGTTCTAAGTTTGTATATAGCAGTGCAGTAATGAAATTTGAATGTAAAAGAAAGAAAAATTTTAAAACCTGGTGGAGCGAAAAGAATGTTCTTGATCGTTTATGGAGAGGGCTCATGACTTCTTCTCCTTGAAGAATGAAATCTTCAGGCAGCAACCTTTTACCATCTTCATAACCAAACTCCTCCTCCTCCTCCTCCTCCTCCTCCTCCTCCTCCTCCTCCTCCGGCCACATTGACGACTCATCACCCAATAAGACTTCCATCTTTAACAATCAATCAGTTAATTAATTCAAAATCTGATTAAAACCCAGATTAACATTCAATCAGTCAATTAATTCAAAATCTGATTAAAACCCAAATTAACAACTAAAAATGCTAATTAGAAGAAAACAAAAATTAAGAGTTAAAGAAACCCAGAAAGAATAAAAATCAAACCTTGGAATTTGGAACGTTATGGGATGGGATGGGATGGGATGGGTTTGATTTGTGTCTCTCTGTGGTATGGTGTGGAGGATTTCTAAGAGCTCAAGGAGAGTGAGTGTGTTTTGGTTACTTGTACAGGCAAAGAACCAAACATATTTATAGTAGAAGTTTGGGATCTTAAATGACGAAATTGTCCTTGGGTGTTTCACTCCCAAAAGTTTGAAAAATTTGACAAGGTTGCTGCGGCGCCAGACCCCGTTCCCCGTTCCCCGTTCCCCCCAATTTTTATAGGAGTGCTGAGTGCTTAGGCACTCCGAATAATTTTCGCGTTCCCTTATCGTTCTACGGTTTTTTGATACTTTGTTTAGCTGAGACACATATTCGTCCCTTCCACTATAGTAAAATAATTAAAAATTAAAAATTATTACAAAATAAATATATTGTTTTATAAGTTTATGTTCAATTTTTTTAAAATTATACTTACTTCCATTAACAAAGAAATAATTTGAATAAAATTTTAACTATAAATTAATTAAAAGGTAAAAATAAAATATTAAAAATATTTAAATAAATCTTAATTTTTGTATTTCATCCTAAAATCTATCTTATAAATGGGCTCAGTGGAGCCCACCCAAATAAATAGTAATTTTGGCCTAATTTTCAGTGCAAGGGGAGAGAGATCCGTGTGAGAGAGAGGGTTTGTGGGTGTGTTTGGGTGTGTGAGTGGGGTTGGGATTAGTAAAAAAATATATGTTTATGTGTGGGTGTGTGGGTGTGTGGGGGAAGGGGGGACAAAGAATATTTTTGTGTAGGTGTGTGTTGGGAAGGGAGAGAGAGAGGTAAATATTATATTTTATGTATAATTTTAATTAAAAAATGTTATATTTTATGTGTAATTTTTTTATTTTATTAAAAAATGTAATTTTAATTTAAAAATGTTATATATACATATTTTTTTATTAATTTTATCACTTTTAAATATTCTCGTATTCGAGAATACAGACTATTTACGATTAAATATTTTGATACGTCGTGCCCTCCGCCACGAGCATTTACTGGTATCTATTATCGTGAGACGGAAAAAGTAGTTTCCTAATGTGTTTGGTGTTTTCTATTTTAATTAAAATATTTCTGTAGATACATTATTAGATTATGAATCTTAATTATCTTTTGTATTTATATAATTTAATTTCTAGATTTCATATATTTCAAAATTTGTAGATTTTGAGTCGAATTTTTAAAAGGGATTTTATTTTTTGATGGAAAACAAATAAGAAAGTTTGAACTTTAAATTGTCCAATTTTGGACACGTTTGATAGGGTTCACTAATGAAGTATAGTATTATTAGTGATTTTTTATAGATGTTTGGTAGCCATTTAGCTAAATTATTATTAATACTAGTAAATTCGGATAAGTCACTTATACCCCCATTTACCCTTATTAATAATACTTTGGTAGGGGATGGTATTATTTAAACCCCGTATAAACAAAACACGGGAATCTAATTTTAGTAATAAGTTGTGTTAATAATTGTGCTACCAAATATCAAATTATTATTAATTAGTAACTTCAGTAATAGTTGCCTCATTAATAATACTACTTATACCCCTTAATTCTATACCACTACCAAACGTGTCGATGCATGAAAAGTTCGACGGTTAACAAGTAACATGTGTCATTATGAGAGCAGTGATATGGTTGGTATTTGAGAAATATTAAAATTAAAGTTTCACCCTTTGCAATTTGGGGGAATTCAGTCTAAACACTATTTTCTCAACAACAAATTTACACCGTTAGGATTTAATATATTTATAGTATAAAAAAATCTTAGTTTGACATATATATATATATATATATATATATTACTAAAAAGAATTATTAATGATTCCTCACTTATCTCTGTTGTGACTCGAACCTGTTGTTTATTGGAAACAGAGAAAACGTCTTACCACTAAATTAGGTATCGTTGGGACTCATTTGACACTTATATAATGTTATATTATAGATCATTATGTTGACACAATATCAATCATACATTTTTTTCTACATTTTCTAACATTTTTTAATTTATTTAATTATTTTCAACAAATTTTGAATTCTTTTTAAACTTCCTCTTTTTATATTAAATAATGTATTTAATTTCAAAAAATTACATTCCATGTGCCCATACATACGGATATACTAAATATGTATATATATTATAGTGAAATTTAAAGAAAATAAAATAAATTTAATAAAATAGATTAAAATTGGACAAAATGAATTTGAAACAGAGTGAATATATTATATTATTATAAGTAAAATAAAGTTGAATCATTGAGGTTGCATGTTCACCTCAGTGCCTACGATGAAAACATCTATTTTCTCTAATTTTAAATTAGTATTTTAAATAATCTGAAAAAAAAATTATTACTAATATTTAAGATTTTTTTATATCGAATCTTTGGTGTATAAATAGGGAAAAGTTATTATCTATCCGGAAGGTGACATGAACCAAGAGTCATTCTTGGTATATTAAGGAGTCGTTTGGTAGAAGTCATTAATATGAGATAATATTATTAATAATTTTGATGGATGTTTAATAGTCATTTGTTATAATTATTAATTAATAAGGGTATAATCGGATTAGCCTCTAATACCCCTATTTACCCTTATTATTAATACCTGGTAGGGGAGGTATTATTAGTGGTCTCACTAATAGTGGCCTCATTAATAGTGGCCTCATTCGTCCACTCTCTCTCATTCTCTTTCACATTTTTTATTTAAATCTAACTAATTCTTAAAATTTAAGAATTGATATCTTTTTTTCTCTATTTGTAAAATTGTCGTCTAAATCAATCAAATTGATTCCTAATTTTATGGAATTATAATTCATTTTCTCTCTATTCCATAATAATTGTAAAAAAATAATTTTTTCTAAAATCTCGAAAATTTAACTCAAAAAAATTATATTTTTGCGATTACTCTAGTTAATAAATATGAACAATGGTTTTAATGAACATAAATAATGAACATGATTAAAATAAATACAGCTAATAAATATAAAATACATTATTAATGAACATAACATTATATAAAATGAACACAATATTCTGATAATATGAACACAGTCTACTTCTACTATAAATACATCACGAATGAATAAAATAATACATTAAATGAACATGCTCACATATAAAAATGAACAATGTTGACATGTAAAATAAACATACCGTTAAATTGAATAAACACTATAATAACGTAATGAACATATGACTATACAAATTAATAATGTTGACATGTAAAATAAACATACCGTTAAATTAAATGAACATTATAATACATAATTAATATATGACTATACAAATGAATAATATTGACATGATAAATGAACATACTATTGAATTAAATGAACACTTTAATAACGTAATGAATAAAACTGTTTCCCCAAATTAAAGAAACGGTTCCGCAAATTAAGATATCGGTTCCATAAATTAAGAAAACGGTTAATTATGACAATTGTTTCCTTACTCTTACTATTTACTCGCTTAACCAGATAGTGAGGTACAGTTGTTGGGGGTACGTGGCGCATCTTACATTAAGCGCATGGACGCTTAATATAAATTTCAGCTTTCATATGCTAACAAAAATCATATTACCATTAACATAATCTTTCCATTTTCATTGAAAGATCTAGGGTGTGTTTAGCACCGGGATTTTTGGAACAAAACATGAAAAACATTACAAAAACTTGTTCACCACTTAAGTTTTTAAAACACAAGTTTTCTCTCTC
>JAOWAN010013837.1:0-20617 GCA_028566635.1 Lobelia cardinalis | reverse complement strand
GTCGCTCTTCTCGATATTGATAGCATAAGGCTATCTATAATGTTGACATATTCCTATGATTTACGATTTACAACTTGAAAGTTTATGCCCCATGATTATACAATGTACAATAATTTTTAACCAAAAAAAGGGAAAAATAAGGTATAACTTTAGAAGCTTTAAGCCACTTACATAAGCAATTGTTCGATATAATACAATGAAAAAAAATATATTACAAGACAAATCGTAATCAAAATCTAATGTCAACTTACAGAACGATAAACAGGTATGTTCGATGTACTACTTCTGGAGTACATTGTATAGAAAGATATAAATTTTTGGTCATTTCTCAAAATTATGCATAGGTTGACTCTTGGTCAAACACAATCACAAGGTGGCATAATGCCTCACTTAAAAGTGAGTCGAGCAAGTAAGCAATGGATTATGTCTTACTTAGTTTGGGAGAAACTTTAAGTTTCTTCTTACATTTGAACTTCAGGTTCAAATAGGTGTATGAGCTTTCAGCTTCTAATATACATGTATGAGCTTTAATCTCGAATACACATGTATGAGTATTTCTCTCTAATACATGGTATGAGCATTAAGCTCTAATACACAAGTGAACAATCAGTTCACATATCAACATATAGCATGAATATTGATCGCAGTAAAATCATGGGGTTCAAATATGTATATAGCAAATTCAATGCTATAATATTCTATGCGTAATCAATAATAAAGAAATCAAATGCTATATGGATGTAATATATGCAATCAACCAATCATGCGAGAATAAAAATGCCACATAATTCTGAAGCAAGCTTAAATCTCATAAAATAAAGCTTGCAAATAAATTTAATGCCTACCATTAAATAATAATGAGGGAGAATGTATCTTGATCAATATAGTTGAATTAATCACAAAATAATAATAGCCCATAAAAATAATTTGAGTTTAATAGAAAAAACTTTCCAATTACACTTGAAGCAAATAAATTAATTAAATTAATTTAGTGCCAAGTATTAAATAGTCAAGGAAAATAAATTTCGACAATGTCCCAATTATTAATTGGAAATATAAAATTTTAAATGGCCAAAAATAATTTTGTGGCAAAAGAAAACTGTTTAATTGAATTTAACAAGATTCAAGTGGCCAAATAAATGACCCAAAGCTGTTTAAAAATAATGCAAATAAGGCTAAGCTATGGGTGCTCAAGCAGCCCAAAAAGGGCGCGGCCCAATCCTCTGAATAATCTGCAGAAGGGCTAGTGAGCTAAGAAAAGACGGCCCAACAAAAAAGGGGTGGGGGGCAGCCGGTTAGGAAAGGCGCGCCAGCCGAGAAGGAAAAAGGGGTTCGATAAAGAACGAGGCCCAGCGCGCGGAACCCGATTTTGGAGCGGGCAGAAGGAGACGGGTAGGGTTTAAGCAACGCGGGTAAGGATATAACCAGATAGGACGTAAACGGGTCCGCCGCCGCCGGGTGGGGGCGGTCGGTTTTCTGGCGATTTTTCCCTCCTCCGGCCACCGATTGGAGCGAGAGAGGTGCCGGCGTGATCGTTTCATCAAGGGGGTTAAAACCCCTATCCCAATTTCATCGAAAACATTCGAATTCTGGGCGAGATACTCGAGCCCGCAGATTGGGTTTACGATCCGTGAGAGGCCGATCGGGTTTTTCAACGCCTGCGGCGCATCCGGCAACCACAGGCGGCGGTTAGCACGCCGTTTTAATCGTCTCTTAATGTGGATCAAAAGCCCCAAGTCAATTTCAGAAAGAAAAAAAAAAAAAAAACCCAATTTCAGATTATTTGATAAAATCAGTTTAATCAAAATCCAATGTTCGGATATATTCTTTCGGCCAACCTGCTTATGCAGTTGATTTTTAATAAACGATGTGTATGGACGAAGTCAAACAGATATTGCATAAGACTTTCTCCAGCAATTGTTAGCGAAGAAGGCAAAATTAAAATATTGAATGTTCTCCAATAACCAAAATTAAGAACATCATGTATTATGCCTATGCAATTTCTCCATAAAGTCAACAAAGGTAAAGAATTGAAAATCGTCAAGCAGGACTTGCAGACATGGTTTTCATTTTTTTCTTTCGATTTTCAATGCAATATACCCAACAAACAGCAGGATTATGTTGCTAAACAAATAATTAACAAAAATCGCAAAAACTTACTTGAGTGTTATCCCCATTAAGTCAACACGGATATTTGATTTTGATGAGCTTTTCATAATCAATTCAACGAATGAGCAATTCGTGCTGATAACGTGTTGTGAATGGTTCTGTTGGATTGATGAACAAACGAGATTAGGAATAATCGTAGGAAAAAAGAACGTGAAATAATAACACAAAGAGTTTAGGGGAGAGAGTGAAGCTGTATTCTCATTCATCTGATAGAAGAATTCCTATCAATAAATAGAGAGCCCTAGAGTTATAACTTACACAAAGGATCCTGTACTAAAATGTCTATCTAGAAATAGTCATCCACAAATAATGTTTACAACAGTTTAAATGATGACCATAAAATTATAAATTTTAAATTTAAGCACATGTGTCAATTTTTAAGATTTGTGGGACAAAGGATGAGATACTAAATAAGACAAAAAGTTCAAACGTCGGATAGTTATACGGTTATAGTTATAAGGTGCGATATATTAGTAAGGCATCTCTCTTATTTTTAATAGATTACATATTTAAATTATGTTGGAAAAAATGGGGAGCTTCTAATAATTCTCTTTTTTTAAAAGGAAAAAAAAAATTGTACGCGAGCCGAGTTAGCTTGTGACCTCAATTCGACTCGATTAGTTTGTGCCCGACTTAATTCTACTCCTAATACTTTTATGACCCGAGCATAATATTATTTTCAGATTCGTCATATTTCGCGAGACAACTCATTAAGGATTCAATTTATTAAGGTCTAACTCGACTTATCATTAATATGTCCAAATTTCAATTTAAAATATCCAGATTCAGCAATGAGAAACATAATAATTTAAAACAGGCGTATTGACCTAATCCAACATATTATAATTCAAAATGTTCAAATTAATATTGATTCAAATTTTCAAATATAAAAAGGAAACCTGAAAAAATGCATAATAATAGAAATAGAATAGTGAACACATAAACGGTAGCAAAATATAAAAAATAATTCAATTCTTTATTTTTTCAGACTTGTGAACGATTGTCAAAATTGTCGAGACATGATAAAATTCGCTAATACATTGGCTTACGAAGGATCACAAAGGTCTGCAAGTGTCTCATAATTTCGTTATGAACCGAGCTGAGTCCACTTATTTGAGGTTCGACTCAAATTCGTAAATATTTAACTCGTGAAAAAACTTGACTAGCTCGACTCAAGATATCGATAACTCGGTTCGATCGGGCTCATTTACAAGCCTTGTTGTGATTTGTACTTTTCCGTCCATTACTTTTTTTTACGGTCAATTTGATCAATATTTAAATGAATTTTTATTTTTTTTAAATTTATTTTGAGCAAATAAGATTATAGTAACCCGTATACTATTGTAAATTTTATTTTCATAATTTTTTTAAAAGTATTTTATTTTCTGCCAATATTTATCTTTTAGCGTGAAAAACTACTTTAACAATAAAAATCAGAGTATAAATATTGAAAAAGAACAAAGGATGAGGAGGAGGAGGAGGAGGAGGAGGGAACTTTGCTATTCTATATGGAGTTCAAATTTCTGTTTAAAAATCGTGTCTAACATTTAGTTATATTTTTTTTAAATTTCATCCTATTTATTAGAATTATGATTGTAAAATTTAAATATTTAATTTTAATTAATTAATATAATTTGTGTTATTTTTAAAAATTATATAGCAAATATGAGAGCATTGATATGCAGTTCTAGGAAGAAAAAACAACTAGGAAAAAGAAAAGCAAAAAGACATAAAATGGGGACCACCACACAGAAGACTATAAAAACCGTCCGTCAAAACACCTTTCTTATAGTTTTCAACTCCTCGCTCGCCCTCAAATTTGCTTGTTTGGGGTCTGTCTCTCTCTCTCTGTTACCCGCGTCACGCCTTTCTTCCCCTCCTTTCCCTCCCCTCCCTCTCAAATTCATTCAACTCTCTCCACTACGGTCCAAAACCCTAACTCACAATGCCGAACAAACGCCCACGCGCCGGCAACTCTTCCAGCTTGTTCGCCAGCCACTCCTCCCTTGCCCTCCTCGAACCCAACCACATTTCTTCAGCCGCGCCTGATCCTACCCAGCTGATCAAGCACCCGTACAATCCTAAGAAGGTCGTGAAGCAATCGTCCGCCGACGGAACAACCGTCGATGACTCCCGCCGGCGCCTCGGAGGAGTTCCGTTTCTCTCTCCAGCTCCCGTTCAGGACGACGGAGCTACTGCTATCGGCCGATCTGGACATGTGTTGGAGCCAGCTGCTGGTGCTGGTGGATTATCTCAGCGATGCTTCACCTGCAGCAAGAAGTTCGATCAGACAATGGACTTGTTCATGTATCGGTAAAGTTTCGTTTACGTCACCTCTTCGCAATTTTGAATTTTAATTTTTTTTTTTTTTTTATTCTACTCCCTCCGTCCCACCACAAAATGAGCCAAAACAAAAAGTGGTCGCTCACGTTTTCCTGGCAAAACCGGACCGGCTTGAGCTTCTTCTGAGTCCCTCAATCAATGTCTGCTCGAAAAACTACAGACGATAATTTTAGAAGTATCTTCACGCTTGTTTTAATACTAGTAATCCTGAATATTTGAAATATGAAACCCCGTAAAATATTGATATTCACAGAAAGAGGTCAAATAATGAATCTTCAAGTACTTTGACTAATTTGTTTCAATTTTTGAGAATTGCATATCATCATGAATTAATGTTTTAAGTGTTCCTTTTTTTTGGTTTTCACATTTAATGTTTTACGTGTTCCTTTTTTATCCTTCAATCATTTTTAATCGTTGGATCGTGTTTTCGGAAGACGTGGCAGCAAGCGGAACCATCGGCTGCAGCGGTTCCAGTTCCCTTTTCTTTGCATGCTTACTACAAGATTACTAGAATCTGATTGTTTTATCTATGGGTGGTATATGTGAAATCTAATTATTAACATTCAATTATTACATTACTCCAAATTGGAAAGTCAATTTATCAATTCATGGGAGTATTTTGTTCATTCATGTCAAGAGTTAGATAGCATCACTTCCAATTTTGTTAGTTGTTATTAAAGTATTGTTCACATGTATGGCGCGTGGGAGCGTTAAAAGCCATTAAACCTGATATCTTAAATTATTTTTCACGTATGGCGCGTGGGGGCATGAAAAGAGATTGAGTGACACGTAGGTTCTTTAACTAGTTGGTTGTTGAAGCTGTGTGCGGTTCTCTAGAGGTGAAATGCTAATTGAATTAATTGCTGGTTCCGTTTGCCCCCAAATCTCTCCTATAACTGGATCAAGTTTGCATTTGTTTAACTCGGTGCTCTTCCCTGATGCAGTGGGCTTGCATTTTGTAATGGTGTATGCCGTGATGAACAGATCAAGATTGATTGTGCGCGAGAAAAAAAACCTGAATATTGAAGAAGTGGTGGAACAGAAACCAGAGATTAACTATTTGAAGGGTCAGCCTGCTTCAAACTAGAATAGCATACATATATGCAGTCTCATACATATATGCAGTCTCATACACCTAGCTTATATAGTACTACATGAGGAAGTAAAGAGCAAAGATCAGTCAAGGTTTGGAGATGAGCTACATTTTTTTTTTCCATGGTGTAGCTCAGCTTAAGTTTTTATGGATGATACCGGTGATGTCTTTTAGTTACTTTTTTGTTTTCAGAATGATTTCCATCTCTTACTGATTCAATTTCAATACAAAATTCTATTTTACTACTTCTTGTCTTATACGGCTGCTTACGTTACCTTGAACTGAGAGTTATGTCGCTTCTTGATCTTGAAATATGTAGACGGTGGTTATAAATGCCTTTAGTAGATTAATCAACCATAACTGTGAAGGAAAATTGCTTTGCTTCTATATATTATACTTTCCACACACGGTGACTGAGCTAAAGTTGATATGATGATGTGTTCGTATGAGGCCGTGATCTGTTTGTTTGTCCTGATTAGTATTAAGCATTTTAGTCAATTTGCATGTGCGATGGGAGATGTGGAGAGTGTGAACACCAGCAAATGTTCACTGTTGCAGTGCCGACAAGGGTGCCTGCCTTCAGCTACTTGAAGTAAGTGTCCGACTCGCATCTCTTTCTTACTTTAAGAAGGTTGTGACCTAAAATAAGTCCGGATAGTTGATTTCTTCGGTTACTTTCCTTGGTTCAGTGGAAAACAGATGAGAAGAAAGTCTCGTATAATTGAACGTTAAGAACGTCATGGTCAAACAGATTATCATTGAAGAGGTAAGAAATTCAATTTAGTCAAAGTGCTCCGTTTGCTTTGAGAAAATAGCTAGTTTTTACCTGGAGAGTGATTCTTCCGATCCATTGCCGTTTGTATAGTTGTTTGATGCTCAAGGTCCGAATGTAAATTACTACTTTCAAGATACATTTGCTGCTTTATAAGTAGGTTTCCACGAAAGAATTAAGTGGAACTGTTTTTTGGCCTGGTAAGAACCACCGAAATAAATCTGCCCGGGAGGAATTGTAATTTGAAATGGGTGTTGCTAAATGCCGGTCCCAAAATTTCTCACTCCCACTTCAATTTTGACGAAAATGTCCTTGTTATTTATTGTTCCTAATTTCTCACTTCGCACCATGTATAATTACTATGATGCTGTACTATGGGCATAGGTCCGTGTGTGTGTGGGGGGGGGGGGGGGTTTCGGGGGAGACGGTCGACCCTCCGTGGCAAAAATTTCTCCTTAGAAAGCTCCAATTTCCCGCGTTCCGCCCCGCAATCGATTTTCGACGAGTTAGGGTTTGTCAATTGTGGCTATTTTGTTTGTTTTTTTCTAAGTTATGTCTTCAATTTGTACTAGTTTCTTATTCCCTAATTTCTGATTTCTATCAATTGTGGTTATATCTTGTATAAATTATTATGATATTTGCCTTTATTTATGATTTTTGTTGACCCCACCTGAATTTTTTTTTCGGGGCCAATCCCCCCTCCCACCAATCCTGGCTCCGCCTCTGACTATGGGTAGAATCTACATTGGGAAATTTTCTTAAATTTTCCATGCTAGGCCGGAAGGGAAGAGTGAATGGATATCTGAATGGCATCGAAGGGAGATTCCACCTTGGTGTGTTTAGCACCCATGTTTTTGGCACAAAACATGAAAATTAAACCAAAAACACAAGTTTTTAAAACATATATTTTTTCTCTTTATCTACTATTTTTACATATCCCTATATTACCTTTATATTCTATCAAACATCACATCAAATCATAACTATCACCCTCTCTCTCTTTCTCTCTCCATCACTATCATGTAAATTATTAAAAGTCAAAGAGTAAAATTGTAAACTCCTACAAAACCAAAACAAACAAAAACAAAACATATCAAAAAACTATAATTCCAAACGCACCCGAATCTTCATTGATTTCAATATGGAAATACCCGGTTATGATCATAAAAACAGCCCTAGCCAAACCGCAACTCTTTGCTAAGATGAAACCCCCCCCCCCACCCACCCCACACACACACACACACATACGAAGCATTGACCCGAGTTACAAATCCAATTGAGCAGCTGAATACCATGACGCTGAGGATCAAAACTCATACCTAGTATTAATACGCAGATTCAGGTGTATTATTTATTTTAAGTGCTTAATGCTGAAGTCTAAAAATAAGTCTGAATGTATCTGAAGAATTAAGAGACATCATTCGAAAACTGAAAGCTAAATCAGTAAAACTGTTTGGTTATTAAACTGAATGAATTGTCTGAATACCGTTTTTTATCCATTTTAACCCTTTAATAAAGATTGTTGTTTATAAATACTAAATAACAATATGAGCATATTCTGATTTTGAATAGAATAATTATAAGGTAAATAAAAATTGTAATAGATTTAATATTCATACTAAATTTATTATTAATTTAATTTATTATTTCTATATAATTACATAATTTACCTTTGTTTTTAATTTTAATGTAATTTATTATAAAGACTATTATTTGGTATATATTTGCTATGTTTTAAATTTAAAAAAGAATTAAATAATTATTTTATCCTTGAACTATTTCTTAATTTTACGTTTGGTCCTAAATTTTTTTTTGCTTTACGTTTGGTCCTTAAACTTCAGATACATTTTATAAATAGTCATTTTTTCAATTTTTTTTTGTTCAAATTTAATAAAATATTCCTATTATACTCTCATTATTCCGTTAGAATAACATCATACTTAACTTTTGAGGTATTCAAATGTTTAACAATAATTATTTAATAATAAAGATATCAAAAATATAGAAATATTATGTTAGTACCACCGGAAAGAAATAAGCTAAGGGGGGGGGATGTGAATAGCTTATTTTAAACTTTAAAACTTAAAGCTATATTCAAATCTTCCTTAATAGATCAGCTAGCTTTGTGACCAAAGCTGCTGCGAAAATAATCTAACTGAATAACTACTCAAACTTCTCTTGCTCATGATTTAAGTAGAGAACCTTTGAGCATATAGTTTAAGTAAATATCTTTTGAGTAGTGAGAAGCTTTAGAGAAATATAAGTGAATCAGAAGCTTTTAACGAAGCTCAAGCTCCTGAGTCAACTGGTGACGTCAGGAAGCTTCAGCAAGCAAAGCTCTGAGATAAACGCAGAAGGTAAACAAAAGCTTTTAACAAGATAGAAAGCACAAAAGGATATATAGTAGTTCGGAGTGTTAAACATCTCCTACTCCACTATCTAGTGGGTTAGGCTAGGATTTGTGACGTGTACTATATTGAATGATACTAAGCTATTACAAATACTCCTTAGCTCAACTTAAGCTTAAGTGAGTGCCTAGTGATTACTAATGAATCGTGTACAAGTCGCCGTGCCTATCCTAAGAGTTTGGTGGATTGTTTGAATGAATGTGTTCTCTCTCTAGAACTAATTTCACTCTGTGTGTTTGGGCAATCAATGTGCCTCAATGATATTACAATCGGAGACACTCAAAATGATTGGATTACGGTGTTTGGTGAACATTAAAGCTCAGGTGGGAATGTAAGTATCAAGGAGTACTTGAGCTTTAAATGTTTCTCTTAAGAGTGTCTCTCTTTTCTTCTCTATGTTGGAACAAATACCCAGCAAGAACATACACATCCTTCTTCAATATCTTCTTATTTATAGGGATGAAGGATTTGTCCGTTGGATCGCTGCTTTTTCCTCAACGCTTGACAATTTGAATAGTATGCCAGGAGCAATAAATGCATTATTTGTCTTGAGGTGTGATAGGATAGTAGACCGATGATAGTCTTGATATTCGAGATTCTTATCCTTGAACGCAGGAGGCATATGTGCTGCAAAAGGAATGTCTGTTAGCATTGGTTTAAGATTGAGCAAAAAAACTTTGAGCTATTTTGGACTAATAATAAATGATATCTCAAAAAATATAATTTTATCTGACATATAATTTTTGAGGCCATCATGACATTCGAACTTTACATAGTGTAGCTTTGATTTTAACAAAGCTACTAAAGATACGAATGACCGTATCTGCAGCTGACTTGCGATCCTTTCAAGTGCTTTAGCTTTCTCAGAGCTTGTGATAGCTATAAAGCTATCAGCTAAAAGCTTAAAGTTGTATCTGCAATGTTATAGAATATTAGCAATAAATAAAGAGATGTTTTAAGAAGCTACCAAACACCGTGATTTAAGCTAAGATTTTTAAGTATAAGCATTTAAGCATAGTTAATCAAAGCTTAGTAAAGTTTTAGAATAGGCTTAAGCAAATTAAGGAGTTTGATCAACAATCTCCTCCTATTTGCTTAAGGACATTCCTTCCAAAGCTTTTGAGATAGATAATAAAAGATTTTTAAAAGTTCTTTTATAAGCAACTTATAAGCATACTAAGACTTTAACTAACATATAAAGAAGCTTAATCAAATACCCAAAGAAATTGTTAGCCAAATATTAAAAGCCTAAAAGAAAGAAAAATTATCCAGGGCATGCAGTGAATTAGCAAATAAGTTAAATTGTTTTAGAGATGGAAAAGTTTTGGGGCTAGGATCAGCATAAGATCCTCTTTCACTTGGCTGCATCTTGTTCAATAGGTTGAGGCTCCTCCTCAACTGGTTCTGGATCCTCCTGAGCTTGAGCTTCCTTTGGGCTTGAAGGTCCAGCTTCATCGACTTGCATTTGTTGATTTTCTTTAATTGCTGCTGCTGCTTTTCCACGGGCTTCCTCAATCTCCTTTATCATCTCCTCAAGCTTCTTTGGAGCGTTGAATAGCTCTTTCTTTCATCTCCATGATTTTCTTGGAGAGCTTTGCGTTTTCAGCTTTGAGATACTCAATAGTCTCCAAGTCGTGATTATGTTCCTGCATGAAAAAGTGAGTTGAAGCTTTAGCCTTATTCTCTTCCTGAATGGCCTTAAGCTTGGCCAATTCAGCTTCGTATATCCGGACCTTTGCAGCATTAATGGAGGCAGTAAGAACTGCCTATTTAGCACTTGTTGGTTGTTGGCCGGAGCTTGAAGCGAGGCGAACAGAAGCTATCATAGAGTCTTTCTGCGAGTTAAGCATTAGAGTGAAATAGGACTTGAGACTGTCCAGAGCTAACTGGGTGACTTCACTTCTGTAAGTGATGACTCGGTTGAGCTTGCCCATTGGTTTTGTGAAAAGCTTAGAGAGATCATCAATTCGCTTGTCCATTGCAGCTAAGTACAGAGAAGCATCATCAAGGGTACTGAGCTTTGGAGTGGGATCAATAGGAGTTTTTGGAATTTCCTCATCTGAGGAGATGGGCTGAGGGGTAAGACCAAAGTACCATGCATTGGCATCTGCTTCATCATTATCAAACGAGGAGCTACTGTCATTCATGTCAGGGAGAGTAGGAGTTAAAGTGGGTTGGAGGGGATCAACTTCCATAGGCCCAGTGGGAGGAAAGCTTGGGGCAGTAGCTTGGGTTGATAAAACTTGGCTAAGCTCGGGGAGACTGCTAAAGAAGTGGCTGAGTATGATGCAAAATGTTGGCTTACCCTTACCCTCAAGAAAAGTTTTCTGGGTTTTCATAATTCGTCCAATCATAACTTGGGCCTAGTTCACAGAGGTGTTTAGGGCAAAAGCACTTATCATTTGTTGTTGAATGTAGGAAACTTTATCGTGGCTCCCAGACTTACAAAGAAGAGCTCTGTCAATAAGTTCAGCATGAAATTGGGGGACAAGAGGGTAGTCTCTTTTTCTATTTTCAGAGGATTTGAGAGCAGGCCTAGGTCCCTCGTTAGGTCTGAGAGCAGTCCAACCTAGGGCAAGAAGATTAGCGAGGAGAACTTTGAGCCTTTCAGTGCTAAGGCCAGAAAAAGCTCTAGCTAGGGAGGCTGCATCTAGGGTTACTTCAACTCCTTCTATTTTGCCTTTAAAAATGAAAGGGTCCTCTTCAACGGGTTTAACATTGTTATAGAATTGTTCCACAAGACTAGGGTAACTGTTCAAGGGGAAGTCTAGAAGTGGAAGGACTTTAGAAATCCTAAGTTGACGGATGATCTCAGGGGAGTTAGCTTCAATGATGGCAGTATCAACTATAGCACCATACCAATGAAGAGATGCAAAGGCCATTTTTCCTACAAAGTAAGATAATTCAAGAGTTTCAGACAAGAAGTAACAGCTTCAGAGTATAGAATTAGGTTTTTGAAAAACTCAAATATTTGAAAGATTTTGAAAATTTTAAGAGCAGGCCTAATCATATGCTTTGAAGCTTATAGAATTACTTAGCTTGAAAATAAAACTTGAAACCTTGAGGAGTAAATGGAGAGATTATATCTTATAGTGAGAATGCAGAACTTTGAAGAAAAAGGTGCGAGCACTGTTTTGAAATAAGAACTGAGAAGAGAACAAGAAAGACCTTGAAAATTTTGAAGTCCAAAAGGAAAAGGTTTTGGAAGAAGTCTATATATATAGTTATTGAAACTGGTAAGTTGACATTCCCTTTATGGGGATAATATGAACCGATTTTCCTTAATGATGCAATCGTGGAATAGTGTACGCGGGAGTTAAGGGAAAAGCTTCACAAATATTGGGAAAAAGCTAATGACATTTAATGCGGAGGGACGTGTGCTAGACAGTTAATGGACTAGCGGTTAAACATGTACCTGGGCTACTCGTGTATCGCAAAACGGAGAGGCTTACCTGTCTTTTCATGTTCCACTTTTTTGAAGCTTCTGTTTGATTATAGAAGGGGCTAGGTTGTAGCTCTTCACGTGTTCTTTTATTGACCAAGCTTTTTCCACGAATATCATTAGCCGTTCTTTCTCATAATTACTCCTCCTGATATTGTGAGCTTTTTGCAGAAGCTTTTGACGTAGCATAAGCTTATGCATTAGAGAGTTCCATCTTCAGCTTTGCGTCAAGCTTTTCATGCTTTGACCTTCAGAAGCTTGATCTTTTATATCTTTACTAATACCTGCTTGCTTTGGATAAAAAATAAAGAAAAGTACTATATATAGATGTAAGTGTATAGGAGCTTACGAATAGTTTTAAGCACAATGTACCTTTTGATCAACAATACTTATAAGAAACATATTTAAAGCAAAGAAATAGAACAAAGACAGTAAATGTATTGGAGGCTGAGATGATTATGCAGCAATATCTAACATGCCTAGCTCATCTCTCATTTTGACAAACCTTGTGGAATCAAGATATTTTGTGAAGATGCCAGCAAGTTGAGCATCAGTTGATATATATATTCAAAATAGATATTACCTTTTTCGACATGGTCTTTGAGGAAGTGATAGCGCAAGTCAATGTGTTTAGTTTTGGAATGCACCACTGGATTCTGAAAGACAAAAATGGTTGAAGTATTATCACAAAATATTGGACATTTTGATACTTTGATATCATAGACTGCAAGCTGATGTTTTATTCATATGAGTTGTGTACAGCAGCTTCTGGCAGCTTATGAATAGTTTTAAGCACAATGTACCTTTTGATCAACAATACTTATAAGAAACATATTTAAAGCAAAGAAATAGAACAAAGACAGTAAATGTATTAGAGGCTGAGATGATTATGAAGCAGTATCTAACATGCCTAGCCTACCTCTCATTTTGACAAACCTTGTGGAATCAAGAGATTTTGTGAAGATGTTAGCAAGTTGAGCATTAGTTGATATATATTTAAGATAGATATTATATTTTTCCACATGATCTTTGATAAAGTGATAGCGCAAGTCGATGTGTTTAGTTTTGGAATGCACCACTGGATTCTGAGAGACAAAAATGACTGAAGTACTATCACAAAATATTGGACATTTTGATACTTTGATACCATAGTCTGCAAGCTGATGTTTCATCCATATGAGTTGTGTACAGAAGCTTCCGGCAGCTATGTACTCAGCTTCAGTTGTTGAGGTAGGATAGAAGCTTGCTTCCTGCTAGCCCATGATATGAGCCTGTTTCTAAGAAATTTAGATAAGGTTTCATACCATGCTCTTGGAGCTTGCTTCACATCATATAAAACTTTCTTGAGTTTGTAGACATGATGAGGCTTGTTTGGATCAATGAATCCAGGAGGTTGCTCCACATAAATTATTTATTGGAGATCTCCATTTAGGAAAACACTTTTCACATTCATTTGATATAGTTTGAACTTCTTGAAAGAAGCATAGGCAAGGAAGAGTCTTATAGCTTCAAGCCTTCCAACAGGAGCAAAAGTTTCCTTATATTCTATTTACTCCTCCTGTCGATAGCTTTGAGCTACTAACCTTGATTTATACTTTGTGATGACCCCTTTCTCATTAGATTTGTTCATAAACACCCATCTAGTACCAATTACTTGTTGATTTGAAGGTATAGGCACTAAATCCCACACCTTACATCTTTCAAATTGATTGAGCTCTTTCTTGCATAGCTTCTACCCAATGATGATCAGCAAGAGCTTCTTCAATTTTCTTAGGTTCAATTGAGGAGACAAAAACACTGTCACTGGTTTCTTCTTCAATAGCTCGGGTCATGCTTCTTGTGACTCTTCCTTCAAATACATCACCAATGATATTCTCTAAGGGGTGATTTCTTGAAGCTCTAACAGCTCCTGGAAGATCTTTTTTGACTCCTGGTTGCCTAAGACTTTCGAGTGGAGGATTGTTGCTTGGAGCTTCAAAGTCAACTGTAGCTTCAGCTTCAGCTTGGTTTTGAGGAGTGTAGGTAAGTAGATAAGGATGAGTTTCAGCAACTGTAGGTTGTTCAGGAGATGGAGCTTTTGCTTCAGCTTGTGGAGAGTTGTCTTGATAAACTTCATTGTCAGGGTGAGCTAAGCTTTCTTGATAATCTTGACTTCTAGCTTCAGCTTGAGAGTTTGATGTTAAAGCTTGAGCTGTAGTTGATGAAGCTCTTTGTCTTGTTGTTTGTCCATTATTAACTTGAGTAGCAGAAAGAGGGAGATTTGCTATTGGATCTGGATTGACATAGTATTGAAAAGGAAATACATTGTTGAATGTACCTATTTCAACACTTGGTGAATCATTAGTAATAGTAGCCTTATGCGGCTTAAGCAAATCATAGTCATCAAAAGAACTATGAATTATTTCTACAATTTTTAGAAGCTTTCTATTAAAAATTCTGAAAGCTTTGCTATGTTTGGCATATGCAACGAATATACCTTTATAAGCTTTTTCTTCAAATTTGCCTCTGTGTTCTGTACCATTGTACAGTACATAGCATTTCCAACCAAATTTTTTAAATAAACTTACATTGTGAATTCTTCATTTCCACAGTTCGTAGGGTGTTTTGTTGTGATGTATTGATCAAGGACCTATTTTGAGTGAAGCATGCGGCATGAACTTCTTCTGTCCAGAAGTATTGAGGCGACTTAGCTTCAGCTATCATAGTTTTATCTGCTTCTATAATTGTCTTATTTCTTCTTTCAGCAACACTATATTGTTGTACTGTTCCAGCAGTTGAGATTATGATCAATTCTATGGTCATCACAATACTTGGCCACACCCTGGTTCACAAACTCAGTTTCCCTATATGAGCGTATGCTTTTAATGTCTCTTTCTTTTTGATTAGCCATCAGCCTGAAAAGCTTTGTAACAATGTCGTAGGTTTCATCTTTTGATGACATTGTTTCTACCTATGTGTAGCTAGAAAAATCATCAACAACAACAAAAGTATATCTACTTCCACCTAAGCTAGTGGTGGTGTAGGACCAAATATATTCATGTGAAGAAGCTGTAGTGGGGCTGTGGTAGAGAGACAACGCTTTGATTTAAAAGATTTCTTGGTAAGTTTTGAAAGTGAGCAAGCCTTACACTTCTCTTCATGATTGACACTCACATTTGAAAGTTTACTCACAAAGTTTCCTTTGGAGAGTTTTGATAAGTATTTAAAATTAATATGTGAGAGTCTTTTGTGCCACAACCAGCTTTTCTCACTAGGAGCTTGAGCAAAAAGGCATACTAGAGCTTCCACTTCAGCAGTTTAAAAATTAATGGCAAAAACGTTATTGTAACGAAAGACGTTGAGTACAACTTTACCTGAGATATCTCTAATGATGCATAAGCTTGAAGTAAAAAGACAATTGTGATATACCCAATATATTATGCTTGAGACCTTTTACTAGAGATACATTTTCAATTCTGATTGATCCTCTAATGATTGTTCCATATATCCTACTGTTTGTCCTTTGGAATTATCTCCAAAGACCACTAGGAGCAACTTTTACTAGTTTAGCAACAAAATTTGGCAATCCGGTCATATGCCATGAACATCCACTGTCCAATATCCAATCATCCTGCTTGTCTTCAGTCTTTGCCATTAAGCATACCTGAAATACGCAGAATGCTTATGGTCCCTCTTATTTACTTTTGGTCTAGGAGGTTAGTTCCTCTTAGGCAACCGCTTCTGGCTACCGTTGGAAGTTTTAGCTCCTTTGGTTTCAGAAATAGTTCTAAGTAGGCATTCTTGGGAGATGTGGCCAGGTTCATTACGTATTTGACAGAAATTTAGAGATAAGCTTAATTCAGAATAATTTACCTCATTAATGGCTTTTGATTTATCTTGCTTGAATCTAGCTGGCGCAAGCTTGAGAGTTTTAGGTTTTCTTTTTAAGCTTGCCTTGGTAGATTTGACTTTCTCTGAGTCTAAAGAGCTCAATCTTCCGATTAATGTAGTTTCAGCTGAGCTGTAATGATAAGAGGAACATTGATCAAAAGAAGATCAAAATCTCTTTTTAAGTGCGGAAACCCTAGAAACGTTAATTGGTAAGAATAAGTGGATGGCTAATCAACCCATAAAGCGCGATTGCTTGAAAAACTGAGAAGATAAATTGATGAATGCTATTAAACCCGTAGGTCGTAATTAACCTAAGAACTCAATTGGAGAATTAAATTGATCAAGAACAAAAATTCAAGAACAATAGAATTCGAAAATAAAAGAAAACTCTCAAAGAGAATTCTTGAATAAAGCAAAAGCTTTTAATTAATCTTAAACTCAAAACTTAAAGATGAATTTAATTGAATACAATAGAGCCCTTTATATAGGATACATGAATTGAAATCCTAAACTAAATTGGAATAAGAAAACTAGTAATTAGAAAATCCTAATAAGAAAAGAATTACAATTCAAACTAAATAAGAAACAACTCTTAAACTAGAAAACCTAATAGGAAACGAATGAGGAGCTAAATTAGGAAACCAACTAATTCTCCGCTAGCGACGAAAACCAAAATAGAAAAGGAAAAAGGCTTGCCGAGCATGCCGAGCAAGTTTGTGCTCGCCCTCCTAGGCCGCTGCTCAACCTTCCTTGCGTCCCTCAATCAGGCATAGCGAGCTTAGCTTTCCCTGGTGTTCCTCTACTGAACTGTCCCATTGATAACTCAAAATAAGCTGTGAAAACCCACTAAACAGCTTCTTTGCCCTAGCTTGCATTACAGGCCCTCGTAACTTGGTCTCTTCTTGAGTTGATCCTGACGATCTCGCATCATCCTCCCCCTCTTGAAAAGGATTTGCCCTCAAATCAAACATGTCATATGGAGAGAGATCGGCAACATTGAAAGTAGCACTTACCCTCGCCTGGCAGACCAATCTTATAAGCATTATCGTTGACCTTTGCGAGGACTTGGAATGGCCCGTCTCCCCGCGATTGCAGCTTCGACTTACGTTGTTCGGGAAACCTTTCCTTCCTGAGGTGAACCCACATGTAATCACCTGGCTTAAAAATTAACTGTCGTCGCCCTTTGTTCGCGACCAACTTGTTCTTCTCGCGCGTTCTTTCCAACGCAGCTTTAGCTTTCTCATGTATTTTCCTAACCATATCAGCTTTTGCTCGCCTATCCAGGCTAGCTCATTCTTCTATGGGCAGTGGCAACAGATCTAACGGAGTGGTGGGATTGTAGCCATATACAAGTTCAAATGGAGAGAATCCAGTCGAGCTGTGTGTTGCTTGGTTATAGGCGAAATCCACAAAGGGTAAACAATCCTCCCAAGTCTTCAAATTTCTCCCCACAACTGCTCGTAGCAGCTGGCCCAATATTCTGTTAACCTCCTCTGTCTGGCTATCGGTTTGTGGGTGACAAGTGGTTGAGAACATAAGCTTCTTTCTCAATTTTCTCTATAATACCTTCCAAAAATGGCTAAGGAACTTCACATCCCGATCACTGACTATGCTCTTTGGAATCCCATGAAGCCGAATAATATTCTCAAAGAACAAGTTCGCGACGTGAGTTGCATCATCAGTTTTATGACAAGCAACGAAATGTGACATTTTGGAGAACCTATCAACCACCACAAACACGGAATCTCGCCCTCGACTCGTCCTTGGTAACCCCATCACAAAGTCCTTAGAAATATCTGTCCAAGAGTGATCAGGCACAGGTAAGGGAAAGTACAAACTATGAGGGTTGGAATGTGACTTGGCCTTCTTGCACACAAAACAACGACCACACAACCTCTCTACCTCGCGCCTCATGTGCGACCAAAAGAAATGCTCCTTCAGAATGCTGTAAGTCTTTTCGACTTCAAAGTGTCCCATCAATCCTCCTCCATGTGCCTCGACCATTATCAAATCTCTTATGGAACATGAGGGAACGCACAATTGTCGACCGTGAAATAGAAACCCATCATGTCTAAAGAACTGGTCGACTGCTCCCTGCTCGTACCTAGCCCAGATTGCCCCAAATTCCTAGTCGTCCTCATAGAGTTCCTTAATATGCTCGAACCCAAATACTTTGGTCGCAAGTGTTGATAAGAGATTGTACCTTCGCGACAAAGCATCGGCGACGATGTTCTCTTTCCCTTTCTTGTACTGGACCACATAGGGAAACATCTCGATGAACTCAACCCACTTGGCATGTCGTTTGTTCCATGAACTCAACCCACTCTTAAAGCTCAGGTGGGAATGTAAGTATCAAGGAGTACTTGAGCTTTAAATGTTTCTCTTAAGAGTGTCTCTCTTTTCCTCTCTATGTTGGAGCAGATACCCAGGAAGAACACATATATCCTTCTTCACGATCTTCTTATTTATAGGGATGAAGGAGTTATCCGTTGAATCGTTGCTTTCTCCTCAAGGCTTGATAATTTGAATAGTATGACATGAGCAATAAATGTATTATTTGTCTTGAGGTGTGATAAGATAGTAGGCCTATGATAGTCTTGATATTCGGGCTTCTTATCCTTGAAAGAAGGAGCCATAAGTGCTGCAAAAGGAATGTCGGTTAGCCTTGGTTTAAGATTGAGCAAAAAGACTTTTAGCTATTTTGGGCTAACAATAAATGATATCTCATAAAACACAATTAAATCTGACATATAATTTTTGAGACCATCATGACATTCAAACTTTACATAGTGTATCTTTGATTTTAAGAAAGCTACTGATGATACGAATGACCGTATCTGCAGCTGGCTAGTGATCCTTACAAGAGCTTTAGCTTTCTCAGAGCTTGTGATAGCTATAAAGCTATAAGCTTAAAGCTTAAAGTTGTGTCTGCAATGTTAGAGGATATAGTAATAAATAAAGAGAGGTTTTTAGAAGCTACCAAACATCGTGGTTTAAGCTCAGATTTCTAATTATAAGCATTTAAGCACAATTAATCAAAGCTTAGTAAATTTTAGAATGAGCTTAAGAAAATTAAAGAGTTTGATCAACTTATTAAAATTTATAAAAATTTAAAATTTTTAAAAAATATATAAAGATATAAAATTTTAAAAAGTAAAAAAAATATGATAAATATATAACTAAAATTTAATATTAAAAATAAAACAAAAATATTGAGGTTTTAATTCATTATTTATTAAAATATAATTTATTTATCAAGTATATATAATTATTTAGTATAGACTAAGAAAATAATTTTTTAAGTTAGAATATATCGTTAATTATGTTATTTGGATTTATTTTTATCTTTTTTATTCTTTAAAGTTTGAAATACTAATTAAATCCATAAGTTTTTAAAGTTAGCACAAAGGTCCCTTAAAAGTTACGTATAGTGTTAGTTTAATGAAATATTGAGGGTATAATGGAAATTTTATTTTATTTTCACATCAAAATTTTGAAAAAATGACTATTCGTAAATCGTATTAAAAGTTTAAGGACCAAACATAAAGTAAAATAAAATCTAGAACCAAACGCATAGTTAAATTATTGTTTAAGGATCAAATAATTATTTAATCCTTTAAAAATTATTTTTTTGTATGATTATTTAATAAATTACCAATCATCTTTAAATCAAGCATGCTCTTACATTTATTTTGTTGATAAATTTCAAAATCTTATTTCATTTCAAAAAATTTATAAAAATAAAGTTTTAGAATAAAAAGAAATTATAGTAAAAAAAATAGAATTAAAAGCAAAAATACATGAATAAAGTCATAGAATAAAAAAAAGAAAAAATATAAAAACAAAAGCAAAAGGATAGAAATGTTCAAAAAGAGTTTTAGATGTGGGTTTTAATCATTCAGCCTTGATTTTAAATCTGATTTGACAAGATAAATTAAGTTGTATTCAGATCTAAATAAGAAGATTTACCAAATAGTTTGAATTCTAAATTGTCTAATTGAATCAGATGTATCCCCTTTTAAAATGTTGAATAAGTGCAAACAAACTACACATCAGTGTATAACTTCTGCTTTGTGTCTGTTTTCTCTTATCGAAGTTAAGGGTATTCGGTTTAAGCGTAGTTTGCAAACTGAGTTCTACGATTGTAACAATAAGTTCGACAAGATCAATAAGGATTTAAGTGCACGAAGTGTTAAAGTTACAAAATCACAATGATTAGATGATCATGGGGTAGTGGTAAGAAATTAGGAACTGTAATAATCAGAACATTTTCGTCAAATTTGAGGAGTGATTGAGAAATTTAGAGGACGGTATTTAACAACTGAGTTGCTAAAGGTTGCCCCCTATATTTCTCATTCTAACTATCCCCCGTTAATATCAAAAATATCCTTATCCAAAAAAACTCCAAATCTCATACAGAAGATCTGACGAGCGCCTAGGCGTTCCGTTCTATTAGGAGCGCCCAAGGTACATATATGTTATAAATTATGCACATATACGTGTTATAAAATGCACATATT
>JAOWAN010012672.1:0-20692 GCA_028566635.1 Lobelia cardinalis | reverse complement strand
TTAAGAGAAAATATTACTCTCAGCTGCTCTCTCTCTCTCTCAGTCTCTCTAACCTAGTTTTTGGGCCAAATCTGACTAGAACATATAGGGATTGTTGCATAGCATCTAGACTTTTTCAAAGGTCTATAATCTGAGGCATTATGAACTTTGTTTTAAAAAGAAGAAATATGATTGCAATTGTCGGAAAACAAGAACAAGAAAGAACATTGCATTAGCAGATAGAATGATTCCTATGCTAAGAGGAGTGTTTCCTTTTATTGATTTTCGTAGATGATGTTTTATCTTTTTCTTGAACAATGAGATTGACACCGGAGAAAAGGGTAAACCTGTTTTTTTTCCTTAATGACAGAATATTTTGTTCAGAAATGGAAGTGTCTGCATACATGAAGACAGAAACTTTACAAAAAAATATGTAAATGACGAAGTAAATAACTCACTAATATTTCTGACTTTATACAAAACAGCTTATCGAGAGGATCAACTCAACTGAGTGCTGCCTTAGTCCCAATGACTTGGGGTCGGTACATGGATCCTTATCGACCATTAAATACAGTCTTATATCAAGGTGAACACATAGGTCACATTGCATCATATATTGTTTGTATTATGGATGCCCATGTTAGCTTCCTCTACCCCTAGCTTGAGGTTAATACATGTACATCCTAACCGGTGCACTGAGAGGCTCTTAAATTTATAGCAGGTTAGAAGTACAATAAAGAAATTCTAAAAAGCAACCCTCCTCTATGGATTATTTCTCCGGAAAGTGTGAAATCATCTAGCAACAAATCTAAGACCCAACAAAATGATAGATCTCAAAACAACAGTCCACATTCCTTATTTTGTTTGTCCCATAAAAATAGTTTCATTTCCAGAATGATTGCTAAAATCAATAGGCATTCATTAATGCCCTAACCATACATTTGGACCTGTCAAGCTTGGATGACAACATTGGGATATAGACTGCAGTAGGTGATGTCTTCAATGTAAGCAACACGACAGACCTGTAATATCCGATAATATCGAAGCCGTCATGGTTCTGGACTTGGTACTGCTGATATAAGCAAGGCTGTATTAGAATGGAGACAACATCGGCGAGGAATTTTGCCAGCGTATTAACGGAGAACAGCATCGTAAATGGAAGCGCTTGCATCAAAGAAGAAAAATTCATTTCCATGGAAGAACACAATGACTTGAAGATGAGGCTCCAGATTATCTATAGTTTGACGGTTGGGGTATTTGGTGGGATCCGACAGTGAAGCAGAAGATCCAAATGATTCGGTTGTGTTAAATGAGAAATAGAGGCAGGGGGAGGGGGACTGTTTTTATGCTTTGATTTACTGAGGTGCGGAGGTTTTGTGATTATGAGGGCATAAAAAGATTCCTTTTTAAGTGTTTGACTTGTCAAATAGGACTGCTGTTTTTATTTTTGGTTGATGGAGTATTTGACATTTTATGTAAAGAGGGGGAATAACTTCTAGACAACCAAGGATACATGACCTTGCTGTCTCATACTCCTGTGGTATTCCTGCCAGAGACCTCAGAATTGCCACTTATTCTTAGCCTGTTACCTCTTGATACACCCATTTAAGTATATAGGCTCTTATTAGTAATCTATCATGCTTGAAGCATTGCACAGATCATAGATGCATGGCATTTTATCATAGCCAGATCACATGAAACTATGAAAGCAAGGTACTCTAAAGTTCCTTAAATGGGAGCATCGCCCATTGGGATAGGGATGGTATGAGGCTCAAGGATTCCATTGAGCTAGATAATCCGCCAATCTTCATGTTGCCGAGCCTCTCCTTATGCTCGATTAGGAACCGGCAGTGGATAATAATTTCCCTTCTCTGTGTTATGAAAGAACACCAACAATCTTGCATCAATCCAGATAGTTGCTTCCATTTAATTTTTGATCTGTAATATTTTGCGGATATATGTGATAGCAGATTTATCTGTATTTTTTGGTTTAACCATAGTACTCGCACAATAATAGCAAGCTGTTGTTAGAAAATTTTCAATCATTCTGCTTGAATTGTACCAAACCAATTGATATGTTTTCTCAGGAAAATAAACTGCCCACACAAAATTCAGAACACGAGAGAGCTAACCAGCAAAAAAATCCCAAAATGGTATGAATCTGAATAAGTTGCCCAAACAACATCAAATCGTAACAGCCCTGACCTTAACCAAATAGGCTGGTGCTGGTCAAGGTATCACCCCCAATGCTGCCTTTGTGGAGTCTGGCACTACCTGCTCGTGCCTTTTCCATCTTTTGGCATCTCCAGAGCATTCAAACTGCTGGGAAAGTATCTCACCTATTGGCAGGTCAACTCAATAACTGCCAGTCTTCAACAATCTAGCCCTAAAGCTCTAATAAAATGTAAACTTTGGAAGATATGAAGTTGTTACCATAGGTTAGGCAAAAACAATATTTGTTTCCATGTACTTCACTGCGTTACAACTCCAGGTCTGTACTAGTATAATAGTCCCTCCATTACGGGGAAAGAGTCCACTATTCCATTTGGGGCGTTTCATTCAAAGAGTCCCCTTTCAAAAACCAAGCTATAAATAGTGATTTTTTCCCCAAATTTTTTCTTACATATTGGAAACATGATTTTTTTTATCACATATTGTGGGAAAATTTTATAATTTTAGTATAATTTGGAAAAGATATAAAGTGTTAAAAGTAGAAAATTAAAAAGTTACTTTCAAGCGTAGACTTTACCCGGAAGGGAGGGAGTATTTACAACTTCCACCTTATGCTCAAGTCAACTTGGCCTTAGTCTCAAGCACTTGCTCAGCTACACATGACTCTTTTTTTGAGACTTCATCCCATATCAGATAGATGTGGTAAATTAGTGTGGCTCATAAGTGGTCACATTTAATCAACTAGCGTCAACAAACATCCATGGACTTGTGGGTGCGCACCTCTGATGGGTCTAGTCGATCCTGTGCTCGGTGGGCCAATAGGCGGCGACATAGCGAACCAGGCTTTCAGAGATGAGGTGTTAGTGTTACGCATTTTTGCCATTCAAGATGATGCAGTGCCTATATTCTAATGGATACACATCGAGGCAAGTGCACGGAACACCCTTGCTAGCTGAATGAATATTATTTGAATTCATGTTTATGGAGGGATCTCACAAAATTTTGCACTGGCTACCTAACACAACCTTCCCAGTTCATCCTTTATCTGGGCTTGGTAAGATTAAGGTTCTAAGAACGGCACAGGTGCTGCGAACTTCCATCATATATTACGAGGTTAAAAACTGGGGTGGTCATAGGGAGGAAGAAGTTTTCTGACTTATGCTTCATTTGTGATACTTCTGCACATATATATTTCTTTCTGGCTGCTAACCTTAACCTTCTTAGCATCTTAGCATGTTAAATGCTGGTAGCTTAAGTTTTTCCTGCATTGTAATTTGTAATGTCAGATGTGGAAGTCACAATAGCATATTTTGCAAATATAAGTTATTTTTTAACAGTATGTGTTATCATACTATTATTGTGTAAATTGTAAGTAATTGCAAATATTTAATCTAAATAGATTTGTTTCAATGTACACAGGAAGGAGACAATGGTATGATTGCAAATATTTTGAAATACATCATTGAGAATCACCGCATCAGTAGGGAATCGGCAACCATATTACAGGCTTTTATGATATCTCTGGTCAGAAAAAAATTCATCTTCTATGTATTTTAGATACATGCGCCTAATAATAGAAATGTTTTCTATCCCTCAAGTTTGATGATTTGAAGTTTCACTCACTTTCTTGATTATACTGCTTCATTATCTGTCATTGCACTTCTTTTTTGAAATTTCAGCTGTTGGATTGTGCAAATGTAAAGATTCTAAGATATCACGTCACCCCTATTAACTGATGCTAGATATGTGTCTGATAGATGTGCTTTTCACTGGACATGAAGCAATGTTTGTTCTTAAGTCACCTTCTTCTAAAATATTTCTGTGTGTTTCCCTGCAAGAAAGGGTGGGATCAGAACAGTATAGGCTAAATGCGCTAGAAAGCTAGGAAGTCCTGGGAACTTGATCCATGGTTGACTGGAGTTCAAGCTCTGGTTTGAAGTGTTTTCAACGCTTGACCTCTTGTTGATGTATAAAGAGTTTGTCAAAATTCAATAAGCTAGAAATCTCTGAACACAAACACGTTTTTAAAGGTATATTTTTCAGTCAACAAAGTCTACGATCATTGTGCAAAGTTGACCAATCCATGCAATCATGTTTGATAAATAGAAACTGCATTGATTTTCTTCAGTTTTAAACTGTCGGATGAGAATGGAATGGCAGATTATTTGTCATGAATGGCAGTTTTAATATCATTTGTCCACAGCACTTTCTATTTCTGTCGCGAAACTTTTACTCTTTTCAATTTGATGCTGAGAAGACAAGGCGATCAATGTGCCTCTCGATACAAAAACCTCCCTAGATATGGATGAAAGATTTATTGTTTAGGATGAGGTTGTGTCCAAAACCAATCTTATATAAAGGCAGTTATTGGTTAGCACATGTTCTTAGGATAAGATGACCATCATATCATTTGTTATTTTAGTCTCCACACGACATTATGCATCAGCTGTAAATCAGTTTTCTACTGTAATTCTTTATAGTGCAGACATACGATGCAATTAAAACCAGTATCAAAATCGTGTTTGAATAATATAATGTACATTAATCTTCACCGGCTTTTCAGCGTCCGATGAGAATGGAATTTAGGGCAACTGGTCCTTCATATTTTTACTAATATGTCACAGTACAGCAAGGCTTCCTAGTTTGGTCTCAAACTAGACTCTTTTTCTTTTTTCTATTCATTTAGTTCGTGAGCTAGCAAATAATGCATCTGTAAATGGAAAAACCTGATATGCTTAGTTTTCCATAAATATATGTGTTTGCATCCAAAGCAATCTTAAATAAATGTGTATTCTGTTCGATTATGCACTTGCTGGTATCCAAGAACGAGTTTGCCTTTTACAAGGATAGAGGACCATCATATGATTTACTTTTTCTGCCTTTCCACTACATTATACTTATTAGTTACAATTTCACCTTGAACTTTAAATTTGATAGCATCTACTTGAGAACCTTTTCTGGACATATTTCTATACCTGAATGATGATACTACTGCCTCAGTCCCTAAATAATTGTCCCCTTTGAAAAAGCTCATTTTTGAAGTGCTTCAAAATTTCCTACAATGACATTAAACTTCTAATTGTCTTCTGAACCAGACAGTTAAGCCAGCTTTTCTGACCGGCTTCTACTCATCTGATCCCGCGACTTCCAGCATCTTCTTCAAGTGAAAGTGCAGTTACTGCGGAATACAACTATTAATTAGCAACAACCACCTAGTTTTAGTAAGGGGACAAATTTTTTGGGGAAATGAGGCCAATATATATGTTTTCTAGTAGATTATGCCTTAATATATTTTTGATTTAACCTATACTAATTTTTAGTCTAATGTATGATGTTGTCATATAAAATGTTTTTGTGTTGATTTAGACAATCCGATCATGTTCCTAACATTATTGTCATACCAAGATCAAATCACATAATCAATGAATGAAATTTAGGGTCCTTTGTCTGCCTCTTGTTTCTAAATAAAATTCTTCACCTGATCTTTTTTTCTTGCATCTTTCTCTTCGCATGCCATTGAATAAGATGCTATTCTATGTTTCTAGTTTTGATTTCCTTCTACTGTTTCAGTGCTGGATTGGGGCTTCATCATTGAAAAACAAAATTGACAAGAAGGAGTCTATTGCTCTTGCAAAGAAGCACATGAATTTCACTTGCACGGAAGAAGAAGCAATCTCAGAATACTCTAAGCTGAAACTGTTGACAGATTCCTTCATATCCAATATGAAGAATATTGTAGAACCAGATTCTTCAAATGAAGCTAGACGAGCATCTGAATCTACTGCTAAAGAATCTTCAGATCTAAGAGTATCAAACTCTGTTTCACGTAATTTGCTAGTGGTAGATGTTGACCTTGAAGAAAGACCACATAGTGGATATGTTGGTGTTGAAGTGATTGTGGAGCAGGGACAGACTTCCAATCATGGAACATTTACTAGAGCAATACAGAAAAGTATAAAGCGGGTTGACAGAAAATGTGAAAAACAGATGCTTGCTGATAAGCACCAAATGGAGATTAGGGAATTTAACATAAAATGGAAAAATAAGGAGAAAGAGTTGCGGAGTGACTACACAACGGACAAAGCTCTTATTCGGGTTGTACATAGTAATCTATCAGTAAGATTAGATAAGATCAAAGTGTTGGATATTGATTTTGCTAAGAAATTCGAGGAGCACAATCGGCAGAGGAACAGAGACTTTGAAGATCTGAAATCAAGGCATTTGGCTGAAGAGAGACATAATGCATATGATTGTTTGACAGCAGAAAAATTCTCTACTGATGAAGGTACAGCTGAAAATAAGCTGCCTTTGCATGGATCTCAAAATAGGAACCTGGCAGGATATTCTGAGGCTACTGAATATGGAACTCAATCAGGCACAGAGAATGTTCCTCCTTTATCCGTAGATCTTTTGGAAAGACAAAGCCCTGATGAAGTAGGGTGTAATATATCCACCGAAAGGGAAAGTGTTCTAGTAACGCCAAATATTGGAAATGATGAAGTGGAGACTACAGCCTTCGAAAAAGCATCAGCAGCTACGGTTGTTCATCCTAATGACTTAGGAGGTTCAAGTATTGATGATGACAACATTGTTTCTTCAAGTGGTCTTTGTTTGGGGAATCAAATTCATGATGGAAATACATCAAGCACGAATGCTGAAGAAGTTTCAGCAGAATGTGAAGCTGTTCGTAAAGCCTTGGTGTGTTTAGACTCTGGAGATATGGGAAGTCCACCGGTCGAGTCCAACAAAGAAAGTAATTTCGGAGGTGCTAGTGGCCCTGAGATACCAAATCCAATTGGAAAGCAGACTGATAAAACCCCTTGCTCTTATAGTATTAACCCCCCATCTGTGGGTATGTTGTCAGAGAACCATCCAGTTGTTTCTCCAGCTTGCCATCATCCATTTCCAGTGGTAAATTTGTAACCTTGTCAGCTTGTAATGTCTTAGTTTCATCTTCTTTTTTAGAAACTTTATGCAGAGATCCAGTTTGCCTTTTCATGCTTCGTCTTCTGTTGTCTCGACTATTTGTTTTATAGTTTTTCCAATGTTTCTTTTGTCAACAGATGTTCAAGGTAAAAGGTGTTGAGCTACTCTTCATTCGCCTTTGGATTGGTTGTTTGGTTGTCTCTTCAGTTTCATTTATCCTTGGAAGATCTGAAGATTAAATTCCAAAGATAATAAGCCAAGTTCTTACGTTCTTGTTTTTTGATGTTTATATTGTCAGGAAGTCCAAGATGAGAGCCCTCAAATATCTTCAAGCAGTGGAATGCAAGGTGAAGATGTTCAAGGTAATCAGAGTTCTTTCCCTCAAGCTGATATACAACCTGTTGTTGGTGCACAAGATGACCAGGCTAATACTGAACGTCAAGTATTGGAGCCTTCTGAGGGATTGCACCTTCCACTGTTGACCAATCCACAGCTTTCGCACAATCAACCTAATTCAACGATGGATAGTGGAGTTGTGGATGAACCTCCTTTTACTGGGCAGAGTATTCCTGAAAATGCTGGGGCACTTCCTCGGTTTGCTGAGGACCTCGTAGATGTTTCAGATAATGTAATTTTTCCAACAGAAGAAAATTTGGAAATGCATCCTCTTGTAGATGCAGAGTTACCTAGTGCTCGAATTCAGCCCGAGTGGTCGGCAGTTGATAGACTTGATCATCATCCATTTGATGAGTTGCATAATTTGTCACAAAACACTGAGGTGCTGCCGCAAGTTGTGGAGACTACTGTACAAATGCCAAGTCTACCTGGTTTGGGTACTGCATCAAGTTTGTCTATTGCTCAACGATCTGACAATCCCAACCAAGCATGCTCTTGGATGTCAACTCCCCCTGTTCATGGTGCTGATCCTCTTCAAATTGAGTTAGATAGATTGTGCGAAGAAATGGAGCATATTATCACATTCCATGAAGATATGGTCAGTTTCCAGTTTGTTTACCAGCTTTTTGATAGGTACTCTTTGTCTTGGTCTAACCATGTTTTCTTGTATTTAATCATACAGAAGATGAGGCTGAAATCTGAGTGTGACAAGGAGATAGCAGAAATTATTGCTCAAATCAATAGCAAATATGAATTTAAACTTCAGGATGCAGAGGCAGCATTTCTGCTGAAAAGGAAGGAACTCGATAGTAATCATAACAAAGTACTCAGGAATAAAGCATTGGCAGATGCATTTAGGTCTAAGTGCAGGGATGTTAGGACTTCTGGTGCCACGGGAATGCAGCAAGGTATGTGTTTTGATATATTTACCAAACAAACATTGGAATTATAGTTACTTTAGTTTGGAATACTAATGCAGAAGCCAGAAACATAAACACGACATTTTGATGTCTAGAATGTATAACTCTAGCTTGATTACTTTTGTTCTCTGCATCACCTGGTGCTGCAGGCTCTCACTAACATCATGTGACTAACACTTTTGGGACATGTTTTGCCATGAAATGTTGCAAAAATAATTAACAACCAATAAGAGAATATTGAAGAAAAACCTCGAATTAAAGTTCATGATGAAAGGGTTTGACAAAAATAATTAACAAGAAATAGGTATAAATAAATAAAATTAATAATATTAAGGGACAACTTCACAAATGGTCCCCTAACTTTTTCGAAATCCACGGATAGTCCCTCATCTTTGGCAATCAATCTTAGTGATAAAAGAATCCAAAATGTGGACAAAATTAACCCGATCGTTAGTGGACCGTTAATTTTGACCGTTAACTAGCATGTGAGAGTCACATGCCATTTATCTGAGGGCATAAATGGAAAGAGAAAATTTGTTCTTCTTCTCCGGTTGAAACCCACCGCTCACCATCAAAATTTGTCAATGGAATGTTTGTGGGGAGAAAGAAAATAATAATGAAATTAAGGACCTATTCTTGGTTGATTTCTTGAGGTTCTGACATTTTCTGGAAGTCAATTATTGAATGGGAAAGAAAAACAAAGAAACAGAGGGGTAGACATTTTAATAAATTGGGTCGGTGGAAAGTACGAGATGAGCGGCGAGGTCGAGGTGGGTGAGGCTGCCATCTGAATCCCTGTCGAAGCGGGAGAAGATGTCCTTCAATTGCTTTAGCTGATCGGATTGGAGCTGAGCGATCATTATCCAATATAATAGATCCATCAGGAATGGAGATGATGTTCTTTTCCTTCGTTCTTCCATTGTAAATCTGGGAATCATTGTTGATTTTCTCTGGAGATAAATCTGGGTCTGGAGATTTTGAATGTTCTTTTCCTTCGTTGATTTAGCCAAAATGAACCCAGATCTGTCTCTTCTTAAACCTCTTCCCAAATCTCCATTCTTCTCTCATTGAACTCCCTAGAGAAGGAGAAAGAACACCCAAGCCAAGCACACAACTTAATCACAGAGTACATCGCCAGATTTGCACCCGCCTCCTTTGCTGTTGACGTTTCCTTCGCCGAACTTGATGGCCAAACCGAGAATGGATTTGAAGAACATTGGGAATTTCCATAATTATCCCTTGGTTTTTTTAGGTTTTTTACATAATTGTCCTTAATTAAATCATCACATGAAAAATTGGCGTTGATTCAAAGAAGAGTAGATCTTGTGGGGACATGCCCGGTGTGTAACATGACCGATGAATCGGCTGCTCACAATATGGTAGAATGCCAAATGGCGAGAAAATGTTGGCAGTGACTAGGAATATACACACCTGCTCTAGGGGATGGGGGACTTACAGAATGGTTGTTGCAAGTATATAAACATGTTGATACAAGAGTGGTGGAGGAGGTTATAACTACTATGTGGCAAATATGGTACAATAGAAACCGCATTGTCAGGTATGATGATCCAGGTCTGGTGTTACTATATTGGCGAGGGGTGCTACAATGATAAAGGAATGGAGACTTGCAAATTATGAAAGCGAGTCTGATGGGAGCCGAACTCAGAGAAATGGAGCATACCGCAGGTGGGAAGAATGAAATGTAACATAGATGCAGCTGTTTTCAAGGATTCAGGTCGAATTGGATGTGGTGGTATCATTAGAGATCACCGGGGTGTTGTTAAGGCGGCGATGTGTGGGAACCTCGTGGGGTATTACGAAGCCACAACTGCAGAAATTATAAGCCTTCGTGAAGTATTGAGTTGGATTAAAGAAATGGAATGGAAAGATGTAGAGATAGAAATGGATTCGTTAAATGTGGTTGCTCCTATTAAATCAAGCACGAGAGATAGCTCTCCGTTTGGAGAAGTCGTCAAAGATTAAATATGGTTGCTGCTATTAAATCAAGCACGAGAGATAGATCTCCGTTTGGGGAAGTCGTCAAAGATTGTCGTAAGATTTTAAACGAGGTGAATATATCCTCGATGCATTTTGCTAGGCGTTCAACGAATTGCACAGCCCAACGGGAAGCAAGTTTTATGTCTGGATGCAAGTATTGAATTGACTTTGTTCTTATTTTCTTAAGTGATGTAATTGGTACCGATATGATTGAATAAAATCGATACTTTTGACGTCAAAAAAAAAATCATCACATGAGAGTCACATATTAGTTAACGGTCCACTAACGGTCGGATCAATTTTTGTCCGCATTTTGGGTTCTTTTATCACTAAGATTGATTGCGAAAGATGAGGGACCATCTATGGATTTCGAGAAAATTTAGGGACCATTTATGAAGTTGTCCCTTAATATTAATTATTATTTAACTAAATAATATTAATAAGAAATAGGTATAAATAAATAGTATGTTTGTTATTAATAATATCAAAATAAATCATATTAATTACTAATATATTAGAATGTGATAATATAGTAATAACTACTAATAAAATAAGACAATTGACTAACATTCATAAGTAATAATAGTTAAAAATATTTAAGAATGAAGAATAATTATATAAATTAATATTAGTAATCAATAAAAATAATTATTAACTTCTATTAATTTATTATAATCTAATAATAATAATTATAATTTACTACTATTTAAATAATTTATTAAAAATACTAACTAATATAAATATGTATATATATAGAATAATTAATTATAATTGTTAATTGAAAGTATAATCGTACTTTTTAAGCAATTAATAATTGATAATATTCATATTAATATTAATATAATTAATATTATTGATTATTAAATTATAATAAAAATAATATTATAATCATGCAATTAACAATAATCTAATTTATTAAATTATATATTAGTAGAAATTAATATTTCAATATACTTACAATAAAATTACTTAAAAATAAATAATAATCCTAATAATATAATATTATTAATGTAATATAATTGTATTAATTGTAATTCACTGCTAATAATAATAGCAATAATAATAATAAAGTTAATTTGTTATATATATATTCTTATTTTTATTGGTACACAAAGTGAAGAAACCTTAGTTTAGATACTATACAATATATTCATTCCATTCCGTTGGTAATATTCTCAAACCAAACATGAATAATCATGGAATCAAATGATAATTCCATTCCATCCTCAAAAATCAAAGGCGTACGTTGACCACATTCAATTCCTTAGGGAAATAAATTCCCTTTGACCATTCCATTCCTTCGCAAAAGTTTTCAATGAACCAAATGGCACCTTGGTTTTCGAGGGTAAGAATGTCTGATAAAACCAGAAAGGTAAGGGTGTGTGTATGTAAGCCCCTTCAGTTTTTACTAAACCCTTCTTTTTTCAACGAGGGAGCAAGAACTTCATGGCACCTGCCTTATCACTTTTGAAAAGGTAGAAATAGCACCAATGGTTAATGCTAAAATTGTACGATTTAATGAGTTTGGATCTGTGAAGATTCTCATAGTATTGCTCAAGTTTAGTTACGTTTGGGAGCAATTTTACTGTATTAACTGAAAAGAATAAGTAGGATGCTTTGTTCTGGGATCCAGGAAACTGTTGTCATATTTTCAATATAAGAAAAAGTTTTATTCTACCTTGCAGAGTGTAGTTGTTGATGGGTTCTCTGTACCTCTCTTTTTGCCATTAGAACTTGATCCTTCTTGGTTTGCAAGAACAAGAAGCCAGCTGCAAGTCTTTTGAAAAACTCTGTTTGCCTGGTGAATAATAGAAGATGAAATTGTATCAATGAAAAGTTGATTTGAAGATGGAGAGATGGTGTTCCTGAATCCTGATGATGGAGCTGGGAAGGGAGGTTTGAACATGACTAATCCTTTCGTAGTAGTCAAAGAAATGATGCAGTTTCCATGTTTATACAAGTGCATTATAACTTTAACTTGATCCCATAATTTATGGTTGAAGTTTTTTTAATAAGTGAAGCAGAAGATCAGATATGAGTAATCATGTTTAAGTTATTTAACCTCTAGTATAAGTTGGCAGGTATTATATAAACATGTTTGTTATAGTGGGTGGGTTGGATGTTTAATAGTCATGGGGTTGGATTGCCAGGTCATGCTCTTGGTATGAAGCATGAATATGTGCATTTACGTTGGTTGTAACTTCAGGCATTCATGCTGCTTCCTTTTTACCATGTAGCTTCTTTTCCCTTGCAGTTGCACCTTCCAACTTCGTGCAGCAGTTGTGTCAGTTGTCGCCTTCCCCTGTGGTTGCCTCATCTTCATCTGGCCAGCCTTCACTCGGCCAACATACAAGAACTGAACCGAGGCCTTCACCTGTGGTTGCTTCATCTTCAGCTGGCCAACCTTCATTCAGCCTGCACAGAACAGCACCACCTCTTCAAGTTGTTAACAATTCAGCGGCACTTTTCTCATGTAGCCCGACTAGACCACCTAATGTCCCCATCACCCATTCTGCAGAAAATCTCCGAGTCCGTGGAGAATGCCCTGCCCCGCATATGCAACCTTTTAAGCCCTCCACATCTATATCTTCTTCAGGTCTAGCATCGTCTCAACGGATGATTCCAAGTCAGCACATCCCAAGTACCCTGCATTCAGCTTCTACTTCAATTTCCCGGACTTCATCTCGACCATCATCACCATCCCCACCTGCACCCTTGTTGATAAATCTAGCAGGGCAGTATCAGCATGCACCAAGTAGCCTTTCTGTAACCTCTGTCCACAATTCATTGTCACTATCACCACCATTGCCCACAATTCACTCGGTCCTTCCCAGTAACTATGCATTAAATACCATACCTGCACCCTCTCTTTCATATCCCGAAGATTCAACTCAGCAACCATCATCATCAGCACCAGCAGTATCTGCAAATCTTTCTAGTCTTCCCAGGCAACAAAGATCCAGTAGCCTGCCTGGAAGTTCTCCCCTACTTTCGCAAGATTCATATATACCACTACCACCATTTCCCTTACCAAACTTCTTGCCAAATCAGTCTGGTCTCCGGAATCGGGATACACCGCGTGTCTTGCCACTAACCTCTCCCTCGCTTCCCCAATCTTCATTGCATCCTGCACCATTCTCAACAGAACACTCTAGCTTTCTTAATCATCTTGCATCTATTAGCCTTCCTGCATCCTCCCCTTCGCTTCATCAAGCTTTATCAGAGCAGCCATCATCAATAGGCACACCACAACCATCACCACTGCCAGTATTGACACCAGTGGGAGCACGACAAGCATCAGTGCCCACAGTACTGACACCAGCAGGAGCACCTCAACCTTCAATGACTCCAGTATTGACACCAGGAGCACCGACCAGTGCTTACGGTTCTGACACCAGCAGGAGCACCACAATCATCAGTGCTGCCCATACTCACAGATGTCTCTTGCCTGCCAAGCCAACAGACTGCAGGTAGCCTCCCTGCGTCAACCTCTTTTACACAGCTCAAGGTTTCGTCGCAAACATTGCCAGCTCCCCAACCATTACTGCCATTATTAACTAATCCTTCAGGCCTTGATACTCAACCTAATGTAAATGTTTATGTAAATATTGCACCATTATTAAATATTGTCATATTCAAAGTGAAGTTGAGAACCTTTTGGTATTTCATTAAATTACTCATTTGTGGATGTCTGCCCCTGTTAATTATTATCCACAAAATTATATTTTGGTTGCCTGGTGGTTTATGGAATACCCTTCTCTGTCTCAGTCGTCTTGATACAATCGGAGCAAATATTAGATTGTTATATTAGATTATTTTTATTTCAATGCATTGCATTGGTTGATTGGAGAATTAAATTTGATTAGTTGAATGAAGTTTATCTATTATCATGGGGGGGGGGGGGAGAGGATATTAAAGATCCCATATGCCATAGTATCTTCATGCAACTATGAAGGATTTAAAAATCATGCAAGTCACATATAAATTATAATACTCCATTGGCATAACTTCATAAATGTTCCCTAAACTTTAGTCGTTTTCATGAATAGTTCCTGAGCTTAGAAACATTTTATAGATGATCAAAGTTTGAAAAAACGTTCCTCCGTTAGTCGGTCGTTAATTTTGACCGTTAACATTACGAATTGACATAAATACCCTCTTTCCCTTCTTTGCAGATTCATGAACCTGGCCTGAGCTCCACTTCTGCTTCAAAACCCAGAAATCACAGCAACAACAATAACCTCCATTTATGAAGAACAACAGCAAGGACAGAAATTGAAGAATCAAAATTATGAACCCAAACCCAGCAACACCTCACAGCAACAATTAAAGAAGAAGAAGAAGAAGAAGAAGAAGAAGAAGAAGAAGAACTGAGATTCAATATTCAAACGAGTTTTTCAATCATTTATATTTCCATTAAAGAAATAAAAGAAAGAAAATTACAGATCTAACACCCAGATTCAGATCTGCCCTCCACGACTTCATTTCCTCTTTGCTCCTCCTCCACTGTCCAGCGATGAATCCGATTGAACCGACGTATTTCTCACTTTCAATGGTTTCACACAATCCAGAAATCAATCCCAACATTACCATTCACAATCGAAACCGAACCATCCACTTCAGAATAGGAAGAGACGATGTGTAATCTTGAAAAAATCTTGGCAATCCATCTGTTCGAGAAGACGAGGAGGCGGTGAGGAGGCTTCCTTAGCCCAGATGCATCCCTCTCTCTCTCTCTTTCTCTCTCCGCCTAGATTTAAAATGAGAGGGAGAGAGAGGTAAAGAAAGAAAAGAGTTGTTTGATTTGAGTGAAGAATCAGATCTTTCGGCTATAGAGGAGAGAGAGACACCGACGAGAAGAGAGAGAGAGAGAGAGAGAGACCAGGTTTTCAAATCCACCGGACTGCTTTTATACAAACCCAGATCTTCGTTTCTGCACTGCAATTGACGGGTTGGTGTGTGTGTGTGTGTGTTAATTTGTGTGCGTAATGCAGCCTTGCATTCTTCTGCTGGATAATGGTCCCTAGTTTTGACGGTGAATATTTCTACAAGCGCTGCTATACTGTTGCTCAATACATTAGTGTACAGCCATTTGTAATATGACAGTGAAAAGATCATGATAGAAAGTGATATTTCTTGTTTTAATTTGTGGATTGCATTTATTTTTTATTTTTATTTTTATTTTTAATTTTTGATGGTTGTGGTGGTGGTGATGGATGGTGGTGGTGTATGGTGACTTCATCTAAGGAAGAAGAAGAGTACAAAATTTCTTTTTTATCCTTAGTTTGAAAAGTCAATAACCTAAATTGCCCTTCGATTAACTTAAATTTAACATCCAATTAACACTAGGGACCAGGAACCAAGGGGTGGCTCAGTGGTAGAGCCGTGTTTTACAATATGTAAGGTCACAATTCGATCCCTTCCCATGTCCCCTTGGGGCCAAAAAAAATAAAAACAATAGGGACCATCCATGAGTTATTTTTGCATACTTTGGTCATTAATAAAACATTTTTAAGATCAGGACTATTCATGAGAACGACCCAAATACAGGGATCATTTATAAAGTTATCCCTACTCCATTTGTTCCAAAATGTCTGTTAATTTTTTTACTCGTTTTGATCATTAACTATTGACAAAAAAAAATATTGTATGTTGTCACGAATTTATAAAAAAAAATGATAATTAATTAATATTCTTGCAATGGCTAGAATATTTGTATCTAAAACATGATAAAGATATAAAAAATAATTGATGGAAATTTATATTGTCTTTTCAAAAAAAAAAAAAAAGAATCGGCGGTTATCTTGGCACGAGAGAAGCGATAATTGATAAACTATACAAGGATTCAATTTTATTTTTATTTTTTTTCTATCGATAAAAATGAAATATATTGATAAAGATATATTTTCTTATTGCCGTCATCTCAAATATGATCGTACACACTCAAATCAATTTTCTTGGCTCTAGATTACCAAGACTTTCTTTTCGCTTCCTTTTTAAGCCACTTATTAGTTGTCCTGTCCGATTACTAAAATCTGCAGCAGTGATTTCGTCTCGAAATTATACTCTTCATCAAACGCGAGTCACGATTATGCACCACAGAGTACCAAACAGATTTCCCCATAAGTAGACATGGCTAATCCACTAAACCAATAACGAATCTTTCTTTTCGTGGATGCTCCAAAGAATCTTGGAGAGAAGATCAGCTGAATTCCAAGGCCTTAAATGTCCCTAATCCCGACCACACCCCACCCCCTTCGGTTTTTGGAAGACACACTTCTTTCCAAGCGCCCCACAGGAAGCACCTCCACATATTGGCAATACACCTACGGACAGCCAGCCACTGTAATAGGTAAAATCGACCGATCGATCTAATAAGTTCCAATCTCCCCGCATATGAAAGAGAAGAGGCCACCTAAGTACCCCAACTGTTTATCACTGTGCCAATCTCGTCCAACAAAGGCCCGAATTGCATCACTTTTAGTTTAGTCGTAGCTAGCTAGGGGAATGCCAAGAAACCGAAATGGCATCTCACCACTAACTGTATGAGTGGACAGTTCAACGTGGGCAATGTTCTTGCATGTTTACTCCCGCCAAATAGACGCTCGACTTAAGGACATTCAATTTCATCCCTGATTTTTACCCAAATGAGTCCAAGCATTTCATAATGATATCAATGGACATCTCATCCCCGCGGGACAATAACATAAGGTCATCCACAAAAGCCAAGTGAGGGATCTTTGAGGAGTTCAAAATTGAATTCCGAGTCTTGGGTTTCCTTTTTTAACAATCTAGATAAGTTACAGGTACTCCACACAAAGAATGAATAAGTATGGGGATAACGGAACACCTTCTCTAAGCGCAGAATGAACAAGTACGCTTGAGCTTTATCGAGTTAAGACAAGGTCCCGACCTATTTGAAATTACTTTCGAAATCATTTTGCATAGAGGATTGTGACTTGTGCCTTGGAAGATTGGTGCATATTGGTTTGAGCTCAACTCAAGTTCACTTTTGAGTTATTCACAACGTGCACTTCGATCAGTTTCGAACACGATTCAGATCAAGTTTCGAACAAACCTTGAGTTTGAATCGAACCAAATTAAATCGGGCTAATATTGAACTTCTTTGTTCGCTTAAAAGCCCCAATTAAAACGCTCTAGAAACCCCTTAGCATATATGAAATACTTAAAGAGCACTTGCATTCAGAGTCAGATTACTACCTAGTAATCGTATGAGGTCACAAAACTAGTGCTTGCTGCTTTACTTTCAAAAACAAAGGTAGAAAAAAACCCTACAACGGGGGCATGTCATCCCCTTCTATACACGAGTCGCTAAACAACATAGAAAGATTATTTAGGTAGGAATAATACCATATTGTGCGGAATGGGGATTATCTATTGAACATTGAACATTACATTAGCAAACGGTATATGAAATTAATCCAATCCACAAAGACGTAGCACTAGACCAAGAAAGAAGTAGGAAGATGGCGCCTAAATCCACATGTACAACAGTACAAGGAAACCAAAATCTTTGACTAGCCGTATAGATACTTGAAACACTTGTTTCAGATGATATTTATACGAAAACTTATACAAAGATTCTGTAAGACTATACAGATACACATTCAGTAGCAGGGTAATGAGATTTTTTTTTTTAAATGAAAAAATGTGTATTTCATACTAACCATACTTGGTTTTCAGTTTCTCTATGGATAATTAGCTTGCCATCACTACACATTCGGTATAGGAGGAAGTTGAGATCATTTTGTTGATCAAATTATAAAAAGTATCTCCATATTTGTATGAACTTCTCCATCTTCTTTTAAGCAGCCACTGACCCAAAAGTAGCCACTTTTTGCTCAAAAAGTTTGGTGAGCACATTGTCAATTTGTGCAAATACATCTTCCTTGGAAACACTTCCATCAACCTGCAACAAATAAAGACATACTCCATTAGCACATTGCGCACAAGCACCAACACAGATAGGGGTGGAAAAAAATTGTCAATTGCCCTACCATACCGATTGCCCTACAGTACTTAACCGAAAATTGCCAAAAAAAAGTCTACCGAAAAATTGCCCTACCATTACCGTACCGTACCGATTTTTTTGGTAGGATAATGGTAATAGAAACCATTACCACAGTAATACCATTACCGTACCGAAACGAGGGTATTTTGGTAATTTCATATTTATTATATAAAATAGACTTCATATTTTGGTAATTTGGTAATTTCTTATTGGTCCTAGAAACAAACTTCATATTATCACATCTCTGGTATGAAATTTTCATTTTTCAAATACATCACAACCTGGTTAATAGTAACAGTGTAACACAAATAGCTACCATTTCAAGCTCCCACCACTGCACATACATCTCTACTGCAAATCTTTATAATCGGAATCATGGTATTAGTAAAAGTATAGTATTTGAAAAAACAATTATACGATTATGATTTTTTTTTTAACTTGAGGCGAAAATCGGTAATATCATTGCCCTACCATGCCCTACTGAAATTTCGGTATTACCGAATGGATTTTGTATTACCAATATTTCGGTAATGGTAATGGTAATGGGGTTTTTGTACGGTTGTCCTACCGAAACCACCCCCAAACACAGATGCACCGAAAGAATCAGTTAAGAACTTCTTGTCCTTTTTACCATCACGGTGGGTGGTTGGGGATTGTACTCCCTATAAAAGAACTTGGGTTTGATTCTATCCTATAGCTATCAAGGCAGTAAACATTGGTGACTCTGATTTCCCACTATGAATCGAGATCACTGAAATAGCTAACTTCATGAACTTCATCCATCAGAAAGACGCCTTTACTGCTGATAGTGTTATTGAAAACATGTTACCCCGCGCGCCTATCTACGCAGTCCACGACTCTATTGTGAATATGCAGATTCTTTTGGGGGGAATTTATGACAGATTCTGGACTTAATCTTGCAGTGGGCCTTCTACCTTTGTCTATAAAAAAGAGGATATTTTGACCGGGCATGATGGTGAATTTTCAAAGAGAGACTTCAGAAATACGATATTGTGCGATATTTGATTTTAATATTTGATATGTAAAGTGAAAAAGTAGGAGAGAGATAGAAAGAAAATGGTGGGACCTATGATATGTAAAGTGAAAAAGTAAGAGAAATCAAATATAAAAGAAATCAGATTCATGATCTAAGCATTAATGTAAGTCCTCTAAAGTCTAAACTCTTTCTGGTTGTACCAAGTACCAACCATCATCCAGAGTACTACCTCCGTCCCACTTCAAGACAGACATGTTGACTATTCATGAAATTTAAGAAAAGGATTGAAAATTTATTTGTCCCTACAATATTAGGTCCATAATCATCCCTCTCAAAAAGGAAGGGTTAGGTTGTAAAGGGATGGCCCAAAAGGGAAGAGTCCCTCTTCAAGTGGGGTGGAGGGAGTAATTTGTCATTAAATACCAAATGCCAGGCTTGAATTTGAAAAAACAGATCCAGTTTTTTATACGTTGAAGTCAGCATTGGAAGTGAATGAGTGTGGGAGATAGCTGCTGTTGTTTAGCCACCAAAATCAAAGATTTCCCGTTTTTTCTTGCTTTCGCAAGGTTTTTAGCTCTAGCCTTCATAAATCATCGGTGTTTACTGTTTACTATGGTAGGAAATTATTCTAACTGCTTGCCCTATGCGGCATTTGATTACACATTTGGACGGTGCATCAACAAGTGTTCATGTCTTCCTTTAGGAACACCCGTTCTGTCCTATGAACATGGATCCTCGTGTTTCTATTAGTGAAGAACATCGTCATGTGTGATCTGGTTTTCAGCAAAGTTACTTATTTTCAAAACATTTGCTCTTGCTTCCCAAGTGAACACCTTGACCTTGATAAATGATGACAGGTTTCTCAAGCCTTTTATATATTGGTAAAAGAAACAAGGTTTTTTGGTTGTTCCCTCCATGGTCGGATAACCTAAGCAAGGCACCCATTTTTCTTGCATTCAATCCACCAAAAGGTGAATGCTATCGTAGGACAAGTCATAAAGATTCAAGGAACTACAGTGCCAAAGTTGAGAGTTGACATAAAGCCAAATATTCATTAAATCATTATGTATTTTCCGGTAGGTCAATATATATGTGTGTGTGTGTGTGTGTGTGTGTGTGTGTATATATATATATATATAGGTAGTCGCTCAAATGAGAACCTAAATATCGTAGCAACTATAGGAACCAAAGACACTAACGAAAATATTTACTGTGTTGGGAGATTCAAATACACAGTACTGAAAATATTTTTACTGTGTCTTTGAATCTCCC
>JAOWAN010012254.1:0-17443 GCA_028566635.1 Lobelia cardinalis | reverse complement strand
TGGAGAAAAAAACAACTTATTTGAATGAAACGAGCATATAGCAACAGTACTACCTACCGTACGTAACTTATTTCAAAACCTTGTTTAACAATTGGTTATACGTACTACCTGCAATGTCTACTAATTAATATTTTTGAATATTTTAAATATTTTGCGATGCCCTCAAGGCACGACCTTTCACTAGTATATAATATACTCGAACAGAATTTAGAACTACAGAAATTAGGTCGTACGTGGGATCGATATCAGAGCTGTTATTAAAAGAAATTTTACCTGACACGGGAGAGAGCTGATTTGACAGGGAAGAACCCGCCCCCCCTAGAGCAGAGATCTTCTAGTGAAAGACGACCAATGATTTTTGGAGAAAAAAACAACTTATTTGAATGAAACGAGCATGTAGCAACAGTACTACCTACCGTACGTAACTTATTTCAAAACCTTGTTTAACAATTGTTAATTATACGTACTACCTGCAACGTCTGCTAATTAATATTTTTGGATATGTGCACACTTAGGGAATTGACCGGAGAAGAAAAATAGAGGAGGAGGAGGAGGAGAGATCAGATCCTCTATGTCACTTCATGTACCACTCTATATGCCACCACTCACATATTGATGGGACTCACTAATAATGAGATCCATCACTATATGAGTGGTGGCATAGAGAATGACGCATAAAGTGACATAGAAAATCCGAACTCGAAGGAGGAGGAGAAGAATAGAGGTTTGATCGTCATTTTTTTTCACTAGGTAATTATTAGGCTTATTAATTGATTGAGGGCAATACTTGCTTTTGATACAAAAATGCATTCTCTCCTCCTAAATTTGAAGAAAATATAAACATTATAATTTATTTATAAAAAAAGAAAAATATATTCTAAATTAGAATGGATAAAATTAAAAAAAAAAAACATGGCAAAGAAGATTAAATCAATTTACAACATGCATCTACCACAAACTCCACAATATTATTATTACATATTAGACTGGGAAAAAAAATCAATAAAATGTTAGATTGGAAAAAGTTCAATAAAATAGAAAATTAGGTGGCAAATCATGTTTACTTTTTCATCGACGACAATCAGATTCATACTAAGATTTTTTTTTTTTCTTTTTTAACTTTTTCTCATTGTGCGTAATCTACATTGTACTAACATATACTCTTACCTTTTCTAGGAATTTTACTTCAAGATAACTGAATGAACAAATTAACATGCGCAAACATACCTCTTGGTTTAGCAAATACGTGAAAAGACCGAAAGCAATGGCTATTTCAAATTTCGGACCGAAGAAAGTACAAAGAAATTTCAATGATGAACAAATTTACAAGTACAAACTAGCTTTTTAGTACCTTATGGTTTTGCAGGAATATTAATAAGAGATTGACAGCGATGACTATTTCATATTCCAGATTGAAGAAAGTACAGAGATAGTTGGCTAGCTCTTTAACATTATACGAAGTATGAAATGTTATGTTTTCGATGAAAAACTGAATTACTCTTCAAATTCTATATGTCGAGGGTTAAATGCATTCTGTATCAATTTAGGTCATTTTTAAAGCATTCGTTTAGTGTTATAATAGAATCATTAATTTAGTTATAAAGTGATTTGCATTATGGATGATATTTAAGTAATTAGTATAAGTAATTAATATTAAGAACCTTATATATTTGACTGTTATTTGTTAATTTGTATTAATTATATTGAATTAGTACTTAGTCCATATGATTAGTCCATATATAATTGATATTAGGAACTTAAAAACTTTGTTCTTCTGTTCTCATTAGGTAACGTGTACCGGTCATTTTTAATAGATATATTAATCTTCAATTGATAATTAATATGCATTTTATCCTTCAATTAGTACATAACTATTTATTTAACCTCTTACTTATTAATTATTAGCCCATAATCGAATAATCACAAAAAAATTTAAACTTAATCCAATCGAATTAATGTACTTATCTTTGTGATAAATTTCAAAATTGCAAACTAAAATGAAGAGATTAGTGAGGGTTTGGATGATCTACTTAAAATTTTTAATTTATTGTTTACATGATATATTTTTTTATATTTAATTTTATAATTTTCTTTCACATTTACTATTTTAAAATTTTATATTTCTTACACCTAAGTTAAAATATCCAAACTAACCCTATGAATTTAGGACTTTTAGGGTGTGTTCTTGTGAGTGATTTTATTGATTTGGTTTTGGATTTTTATAATGATTAAAGTAAAAAGTAAGAGAGAGATAGAGAGAAAAATTGTGGGACCAATAAGAGAGAAAAGTTAAAAATCAAAAATCATGGATGAAAGTCATCCACGAGAACACACCCTTAGGTTTGTACGTCCATGAAAATTGGAAGACAACTTATCTCTCTCCTTTAGGTCACTCTTTGCATTGCACTCTGTACAACAGCAAACCTCTTCTCAAACTCTCCATTCCCCAATTCCCTCTCTGCAATTTCTTCCCTCTCTATACTGATAACATAAATGTCAACCTTCTCTTTCATTACCAACCCATATGCCACTTCTTCTTATTCTTCTTCTCTTTGCTACAAACTCTCCAAAGCATTTTCCCTTGAAAAACCCTCCCTCTTTTCAGTCCAAACCCACATCTTCACACCAAAACCCAAATTAACTCTTAGATTCAAAACCCATTTCCCTTCTTTTTCCTCTCCCCTCTCTCTTAATTCCTCTTCTTTCGATGGCACCCAAGTGGCAGAGGCAGAAGCTGAAGAAGAAGAATTTGTAGAAGAGGAAGAAGAACTTGAAGAAGATGGAGAAGAGGAATCGGAATCGGATTTGGAAAGTGGGAATGAGGAAATTGAGGTGGGTTCAGGAGAGGCAGGTAGGCTGTATGTGGGCAATTTGCCATTTGCTATCACTTCTGCCCAATTGTCTGATATCTTCGGAGAGGCTGGCAATGTTGTTTCTGTTGAGGTTTGTTCTCTATTTACTCTGTATGTTACAATCAAATAATTCATTTCCGTAGGTCATTATAAATTCTACCTGTGAACTTAATGGAATCAAGGTTCAACCCACATCTTATTGTTTTTTATTTTTTATTTTTTTTAATATTTGGTTAAGATAATTAGTTATTCCATCCGTTCCAAACTGGGCGTCCTGCTCTGATTTTTTATTCACACCATTATTGATTTGTTGTGCAAATTTTAAAAAGTTGTTATTTGCTTAATATTCTTAATTTCTTACAAAGATAGAAAGGAAAGTGGAAACTCATTTTCGGATGCAGGGAATATAGAAATTAAAAAAAAAAAATTAAGTTGATCAAGAAAATCTTGAAGTGAACTCTATGCATAAGTATTTATTGATTCGTTAAAGTTTTTTGAATGTATGGTTGTTTTATTTTTTGAAATTTGGTTTTGGTTTCAGGTGGTGTATGATAAAGTTACAGGTAGGAGTAGGGGATTTGCTTTTGTAACGATGGGGAGTGTTCAAGAAGCGAAAGAGGCCATTCGTATGTTTGAGGGCTCTGTAAGTTTCATTCTTCTTCATATCATGACCTGCATCCACCACTCTCATCTTATGTCTTAATTCTACTATTAATGATAGCGCTTTCACTGTCTGCATATTGCATTTGTAGTTGCCGCGTAAGTTGAACTGGCTAGTGCATTGCAGATTGGCAGACCAGCTTTAATCAAGCAATATCTTTTAGAGTAGGTATATCTATTGAGTCAGCTAATCTGCATACAGACTCGCGAAACTTGACTGGTGTATCAGAGTCGAGTTTTTGCATTTGACCAAACTCGGCAACTACTTGACTCAAATGGCGTTTATCAAGAGTTCAATTCTGATTTGACCAAAACTCGAGCGTTTTGATTCGTTCCTCGTCCTAGTCTTAACTATTATTGCCAAATGAATGTATATTTTGTGGCAGGATAAATTGCAGTGCAGCCCATATCATTTGCTTAATGAACAGGTGGATGGGCGTTAGAAACATTCAGTGACCCACCTCAAGCCGCTAGGGTTTAAGATGCTGATTGTCTCATTTGCATTTTTGGTTAGATAGGAGATATACACTGATTATTATTAATTTTTTTTCTTTTTCAAAACAGGGGTGACACCCTGAAGATTTGATTAATAACGAAAATAAAATATTGGAGGGGGACAACCAAATTCATCCAAACTGTCTTGAATGAACCAGGAGCCAAACCTCAAATATAACAAGAAATTATTTTATCCTAATGTAAGGAAATCTAATTTTATCTAACTTCATGAAACCTATCATAGACCTAGGAATATCACTAACACAAAGAAAAATCGTTAAAGTCTTCATTGGATAAGGCATGATTAGCTAGTAAATAAGTCACAACATTGCCTTCTCTATACACATGAGAAACATGAACCTCCTCCATTAAGCACATCAACCTTCTAATCTGCACAACAGTATATCTAATTTGCGAGTAGAGTAATTGCCCTTGATAATCTCAACAAGAACTTCCGAATCAAGATCTAACCAAACATTAAAAAAAAACCTTTCTCCCAGGCAATTTGAAGACCATCCCTTGCTGCCAAAGCTTCCACATGTATATTAGTATGAACACCATAGAACTTGGCAAATCCAGCAATAAAATCATCTTTGTAATCTCTTAAAATTCCTCCACCGGCCGCAGGACCAGGGTTCTCTCTACTAGCTCCATCACAATTGACCCTTATAAAAGGTCTATGTGGAGGAATCAATCTAACCGGGCACTCATACCCACCCTTAGGAGGGAACAATCCAACATACTGAAAATTCACCAAGAAATTATCATCATGCTTGATCTTTCTATGAATTTGAAATACTCGTGAGATACTAGAGACTTGCTTAGTAACTTGAGCAATGACTCTATTAGCTTGAAACTCAATTTCCTCAAAGAAAAGCTTTATTTCTTCCCTTCCTTTTTTCCCACACTATGATACCTGGCAAAACATTACATAGCCATCCTATAAAAGAGTTATCATCTCTATTAATCCACCATGATATGAGCCATTGAGTAATTGAACCAAAATTGACCTTGATGCTAGCAAGATATGCAAAGAAATGCCGAATCACTGAAGCCACTCTACCCTTGACGAGAAAATGAAGAGTGCTCTATACATTATTAGCCCCACGCAGCAAGCACACTTGGAAGCTAACATAATATGTTTAGACTGAATATTCTGCTCAGTAGGAAGACTATTATGCAAGACCTTTACTAGAAAAACAGAGATCTTATTGGCAAATTGGGGTGCCAACAAGCACGTGCAACAAAAGAAGAAGAGCCCATCTGTCTAACACATTCCCAGGCTGTTTTGATAGAAACGGAACCTGTAGTAGTGAGTTTCCATTACATAAAATTTATTAGATCATGAGATTGAATTATCTGACGACTTTATTTCATGCGAAGCAGCATTCCGCAAATAAGTTTCAATAAAAAACTCATCTGGTTTATTCTGCTCATCAAAAAACTACTTCACTTGCATAGTAGCGTCCGACAACATGGATCAGAATAGGCTTTAGTATCACCCTGGCCAATATGCCGCAAAGAGTTTTTCTCAACAATATCTTTAACAAGAAGCATCCTCTTCCAAATGTGAGAAGAGAAAACACGAGGCTGGACACGAGAGATATGCTCCAAATTAATACAATATTTGGTCTTTAAAAATTCAGCCCAGATGGAATAACCATTTTTGAATCTCCACCAAAGTTTCATAGCAAAAGCTTTAGCTATGGCATCCATGGTTCTGAGACTTAGGCCTCCCTCTTCAGTAGGTAAGCGCAGAGATTTCCATTTAATCCAACGATACTTAGGATTACCATCAAGATCACTTGAAAATAAAAAAACGCCATAGTTCAATGCAAATCTTTAATAGTAGAAGCTGGAGGACTAATCAAGGAAATATAGAAGAGAGGAATGGACTGCATAACTGATTTTAAGAGAGTCAGCTTAGCATCACCAGATAAAATCTTGCCTTTCCAACCTTCCAGACAGCTAATCAATTTATTCAACACAGGAGCAAACAACTCCTTATTCTTCTCTCCAACTATAGCAGATATCCAAGATAATTCATGGGAAGAGTTCCTCTATTAAAGCCTGGGACATTAGTAATACAAGCATTTCTTTCTATGCTAGCTTTGTGGGTAAGAAAGCATGACTTAGAAGGATTAACTTCTTCTACTGCAAAGGAATGATAAGACTTCAGCAGCTTCATATGACTTTTTAAAGAAGGTCTAGAAGCATTACAAAAAATCATAACATCATCGGCATAAGCTAAATGAGAAACAACAGGAGTATTTCTCTGAACATAATATCCATATGCAGGATGAGATTCTTGAAGAGCAATAAGACCTCTACTCAAAACCTCGGCAGTAATAATGAACAGGCTAGGAGATATTGGATCCCCTTGCCTAAGACCTCTTCTTGATTTAAAATAGCCGGCAGATTCTCGTTAATCAAGATAGAAAACCAACAATCAGAGTTAAGTCTCCATATCATATCAATCCAAACTTCATGAAAATGAAACCCAAAAGATCGTAATACCTTTATGATACCATGTCAACTCATTCTATCATAAGCTTTGGCAATATCGAGCTTGAGAGCACAATTTTACCTTCTAACTTTTTTGCCAACAGAGAGAAGCATTTCTTGAGCCAATAACAACTTATCTTGCATCAATCTATCTTGAATAAACCCACTCTGAGTCTCTGATTAGGAGTAATGATTTTAGGAAGAATACCAGAAAGCCTGGAGGTTAAGAGCTTAAAGATGACTTTGTTGTTGAAGTTGCAAAGAGTGATAGGTTGAAGATCTTTGAACGTCATAGGTTTCTCTATCTTGGGAATTGAGACAATCATAGTACTTGTCCAACTCTTAGGAAGAGTAAAGGCTGAAAAAATTTCTGTAGCAGCTTCCAAAAGATCATCCTTGATAGTATCCCAACATCCCTGATATAAACCTCCATTAAAAAGACATCCTATACATCCCAGTCTTCTTTTATACAAATCCATCTTACACATATCCACCAACCATTGGTTCCATAATTGCTCTAACAGATGCATTGTGAAGCCTGGTAAGTTTCCTTGCCGTCCCAAGGCAGCATTTTTAGCAATTCCTCTTATATTCCATTAAATCACATTCACCATTGGAAACATTAAGAGAGGGAATTCAACCATTTTTTTAGCACCTTTCTTTCTAGATTTATGAATAACCTGTTGGAATAGAACCTCATGTTCCTCAATTTGCCGTGTGTCCGAATTAAAACTCATAAGCTGATCTTCATCATTAATATCTTATTTGAGAGCACAGCTTTCTTGGCCTGATTTTGTTTAAACTGCACATGATTTGAAAGAATATCTTTCAAAGAACAACGAGAAGCACCTTTAACATTAGCTCTGGGAGAAATACATAACCTCTTAATCACCTCACTGTCTTCTTCAGCATCATCATGTTCAATACTTTCCATGTCACTATAGCCAACATTATCATCTTTGCCTTGCATCTTTTGAAGACTTTGAACATCTGTTTGATCCACCTCTGTTGTTTATTTTTCAATAGTGACTTCGTCATTTCCATCTTTAACATTATCTTCCTCAACTGAACAACATTAACGGTTGTCTCTTTCACCTGATAACTCTGAACTTCATTCAACATAGGGTCCATCAAAACTGCAGGGCTTGAAGGAACTTTGTCAATTATGGTTTTCTTTGGAAAGTAGGTAGATTTTTGGTTAATTTTGAGATAAGTGAGTTTGTTTACAGGAGGATTAATGTGTTTGGTTGGATTGGGGTTTGAAGGACCAGCCATATCAGAGGTATTCTTGGTTTTTCAAGGGTTTTGCCAACTGAAGTAAATTGAGAGAGTTTAGCTTTAGGTGGTTTTGATTTGTCCACATTCGTAATATCCTTTCCAGCTTCGGGGTTCGCCGCCTTGCATTGAGAGATTTCATGGCCTAATCTACTACAATACTTGCAATAGTGAGGGAGGTTTTCATATTCCACATCTAGAACCCAGGCAATACGTCACCACAGTCCACACAAACTCTCCTAGAAAGTTTTTTGAGAAGATCAACTTGAACCAAAACCCTAGCTAAACTTGATCGAGATAACGTGGCAATAGGGTGATTAATGGACATGGGCTATCGATGAGATTAGCCAAGGAGAATAGGCATGTCTTATTCATGAGATGCAGAGGAAGACTGGGAAGACTTACCCATACGGGATAATGAGAATATTCTTGATCTGTCCGCCATGAAGGTGTCCAGAGAAAAAACGTACATCAGAAACCCATCAGTGTACCACATTTGTCTAGTCCACAGCCGCTGAAAATCTCCATCATGAAACACAGTAATCATAAAATGTTTATGATCAAAGTGCCCCATCTTGTAGCCTCCTTTCAGTCCAAATGAATTAGCCACCTTTCTTGTAGTTTCTACCATCGGTCTGCCATGGGAGAATTTATCATAGTGAGTCGGAAAGGCTTAGCAAAGGTCTCAATTACTTCTTTACCTATCTTCAATGCTGGCTCTCCATGCAGCGTTGAAGGTTGGATAATATTAATGTTTCAGGGTTAGGTTTAGGTTTAGCCGTATCTTTAAAGAGACCAGCAAAAGATTTGGAGTTTGGTAGGGGATGAAGGTTGTGTTGGATTTTTTTTTTGGGGGGGGGGGGGAGGGGATTGCTTAGTGGAGTCATCACTGCCACTTGGGGAAGTCGTCATAGCCCCAGCTCGCCAAGGAATCGCCCTGAATTTGGTTGTGCTTGCAACATGTTCGATGAAATGCTTCAATGTTTCATGTGCTTGAACTCAATGAATGGCTCTGGAGATGTAGCTTTTCCATTTCTCAAATAGTATAACAGCTTCTCACATGTTTTCCATTTCTCGAGGGATGACTTTTGGTGGTTGTGTTTGTTAAAAGTTCCATCATTTCTAATACTTGGGACATCATTGTCAGTAGCATACATTAGAGATTGACAAATTAGTCTAAATTGCAATGGTATTACATGTATTTTCTTTCTTCCTTTTTTGGAGCACTGGTGCATGGATCACTCGGTTGTCTGATGACAAGTTTTTGGATTGTGATGTCTGTTTTATATTTATTGAAAGCTATCTCTTGTCTCTGTATGACAAGTAACATTTACATAAAGAAATGTCAATCTAGGATTAAAAAGAGTTTAATGATAGTTGTGAAATTGGGTGGCAAACCTGCTCCGTGTTGGCCCTTTTTTTTTTTCATTGGCTCCAGCCTGCGTACTTCAATATATGGGATGTACTCCATCACTCATCTCTACATCCCTGTGGAAGAACATTGTCCATAGCACAGCCCCGGCATCACGATTAATCGAACGTTTAGCTTTGTTACTAAGTATAAATATTATTGTAGCCTTTTATCCTTCAGATGTCAATGCATTCCTCCAGTAGTCTCCCTTCACTTGTGATATAAAACTACAATTGGCAGAATTTCGACCTTGATTCCGTATTGGACAAGTGCTATTCCATGTTGCACGTCGATATCGTATTCATAAATTAAAGAAGAGAAAGATAGAATTGAACAAGGTTTTCACATACATCATTTTCCTTAGTTATGGATTTTCCGCTTCTACAACGCTTATCGTATACAGATGCTTTAGAACCATCATCCTGGTTTTATAAATTATAGCCTTCTCGCACTTGCTCTAACATTATCAATGGGACTTGAGATATCTGTATCTTTGCAATTATTAATAGTCGGCATACCTTGCTCTAACGTTGTCAATGGGACTTGAGATATCTGTATCTTTGCAATTATTAATAGTCGGCATACTGTACAGCAAGTTGGAGGCAGATCCGTGAAGGTGAATTTCCCAGAGGTGCCAAGGGGAGGTGAACGGGAAGTCATGCAGCCAAAGATACGAAGTGCCTACCAGAACTTCATTGACACCCCTCACAAGATTTATGTGGGGAACCTTAGCTGGGCCGTCACTTCCCAGGAGCTTACAGAGGTCTTTGGTGACCAACGAGGTCTATTAAGTGCTAAGGTTATCTATGACAGAAACACAGGAAGATCTAGAGGTTTTGGCTTTGCCACTTTTGCATCCGCAGAGGAAGCAGAATCTGCACTCAGCAACAAAAATGAAGTGGTATGGTTCATTTGTTTGGGGGATTATAGTGTTACATTAGAGAAGCCTTCTATTGAAAATATAATTTGATTGATTGTTATTCTTTATCACATTGCTGTATCTATCTAGGTGGTGGATGGCAGGCCTTTAAGGTTGCATTTTGCCCAGAATAGAGCTGCTTTTTCGCCGCGACAAAGATTCTCAAGTTAACTGGATAGAGATGAAATTGATTCGAGCTCAATTCGTTCTGGAGGGGGCACACTGCATAGCGAAATGGGTGTTCCAGCACAATATCCGACAGTTTCTACTATTTTGCGCTTCTCGTATCGTCCTCCTCAGTCTGCAAATGAAATTGTTCATGCAGGTGGATGGAGAAGGATATCAAGCCAAATTTAAGGTCTTAAATGTTGACATTCACGTTAGTAAAATGTGTAAAATCAGTCAACTGTTGGCTCCAAACTTGAGAAAGATCTGAGTGTTACGGATGGGAAATGTGTGCATTAGGGGGCTCTGAGACTCGGTGATGTAAAAGGGAGAGAGTGAGTGAGGTTTGTAAGCTCGATGGACCTATGAGCCGGAGCTCTGAATCAGATCTATGCAAAAATATTTAACTGTCACTCATGGTTATTACTTCATTCATCTTGTGAGTGAATTTTCCTTTTACTCCTTTTATCTAATTTATTCATATTTTTTAAATTGTTGTATGAAAGACTTTGTCGTGAATAATTTAGTCAAACCCGAGATTTTGCTTTAACACTTGGATCAACCCCATTTTTAGTATATGCACAAGTTTGTTACTATTTATTGAAAAGATCAAATGAATAGTAACTTTTTAATTTCAAAAAAAGAAAAAAAAAATAACTCACTCCCATATTGAGATACGTGAATAAAATCTTTCTTTCTCTCTAAACTCTCTGTCTCTCACATATTGTTTCTTAGTTTATTCGTTTGATTGCTCTTCCATTATTCGTTGGCCAAAAGATTCATAACACTATCTTTTTTGTCATAAAAAAAAAAACTATTTAATGATGATAAATTTATCAATATATATTATTTCTTAATATATGTGCATTTGTCTAAAACGTTCATTATTGTGAAATGGAGGGAGTACTATTAAGTAGCTTTCATAAATTAAAAACATAATAATAAAAAAATATTGTATTTATGCTGTATTTAAAAAACGTGACTTTAAGCATTGAGTAATTTATATTCAATGGAAGTAAGGGGTGGCTCAGTGGTAGAGCCGAGCTTTACGGTATGTAAGGTCTCAGGTTCGATCCCTTCCCATGCCCCCTTGGGGCAAAAAAAATAAATAAAGTAATTTATATTCAATAGTTAATAACTATTTTAAGAAACCTGCATTTATATAATTGATTAAAACTATACAATTGTATTAAATAAGCTATATAAATTTTGCTTAATATGTGCTTTGGTTTGGGGACTTTGTTAATAAGATCCTTTGCATTTTATATGTATATTAAAACACTAATTCAGTATATTAAAAAGAAAACATTAAGTGCATTAAAAACTATTAAAAACCATTTTTTTTACTCGCAATTAAGTCGAATAGGTGAGTACAGCTTAACAAGTGGTTGGGGCTCGGGGCTTTTGCATTCAGACGAGAGATAATTCTATCCTTATGTAATTAGTGGTATACGAAACGGCACATCGAGTGTAATAGAAGATCAAACCCTATTGAAGACCTTTCGAAAAAAAAAAAAACTTCGTTCCCAAAAGTATTCATCAAAATTTATTTAATCTTCGGATACAAACTTAAATTAAATGGTTCCCCAAAATTAAAATTTGTCCCAATTAATCGCACAAGACAAATTGGAATAAGATTTTGGTCCAAATTTAATCACATGCGCAGGACATTATAAATATTTTAAATATATTTTGAATGGAATTGGATGAAACCTTATATTGGAAAAAAATGTAAAGTCATCACTCACTCCAAGCTCTAATCCAATAAATGTAAAATCCTTCAGATGAGCTTTTTGAGATCGTTAGAATGGATGATATAATTGCTTCTTCTGACGCTGCTATTACTGATTTCGTTAGGGTTCATGTTTTTTGCAAGAATTTTGAAATTGGGTTTATTTTTTCAGATTCGGTTCTTCTTTTTTATTGTTAGGGTATGATTTATTTTTTTTGCAGTTTTGGTATTGAAGTTGGATTGAATCAATTCATCGGACGAATCCTGAAATTGAGTTTGGGTTGATGGGTGGTCTTCTTCGGTGAACTTCTTGCTCTTTCGACGAACATGATTTTTTTTCAGCAAATTTTAGATCCACAAGTTTTGGTCTCTTTGGATAAAAAAAAATTTCCCTTCGGTGAGCTATTTTTCTATCATGGACAATAGAACACCACGACGTGAAATCATGATGCCGGAATTTTACATTTTTCAGAAACTAAAAATGAGATTGTACTGGCGATCGTTTGAACCTTAATTTCATTGAGGGTGAAGAGGAATGTTATACACTGAACGTTAGAAATTAATGATATGAGACCCAATGAAGTATTTCCTCCGTTTCATAATAGTTGATGTTTGAGGTTTAATTACACTAACCAATGAATATATTAAATATCTTTTAATTTTCTAATTTTGCCCTCTATTTACATAGGATGTCTTTTCAAATTTTTCTCTCATTTAAAAAGTTATTAACTGCTCATTTATCGTGGAATTGAGATAAAAGGGTAATTTAGGAAAAGTGTAAAAAAAATGTGCAAGATATCAATTATTTTGAAACATTTTTTTTTTTGTTTTCAAGAGGTCAACTATTGTGAAAAGGAGGGAGTATTAATCTACTTCAACAATTTTATCCCTTTAATTTAATCGAAAAAACACAAATTAGCCGATTTTGAACTGAAATATCACTTCGAATAGTCTTGAGGGATTAATTGGGACAAATTTTTAAATTTGAAAAAATAATTGATCTAAATTTGAGTCCAGAGAATTAAGTAAAATTTAGTGAAAACTTTGTGTGGCCAAATTTTTTTCCCTAAACTCTCTAATCAAATGTTCTTCCACGGGTGGTCCCAATGATCCCTCCTGACAAGGGGTGAAAAATCGGATGAAACAGATCGAAAATAGTATATTTATAAAATTTTCAAAAAAAATCAAAAATTAAAAATAATTTTCTATTTCCGTTCCAATTATTTAGAAACACAAAAAATAATTTCAATTTCCAAAATTTCAAAAGTATCGGAATTTTGAAAATTTCAAATTTTAAAAATTTCATAATTCTGAAATTTTAAAATTTTCGAAAAATCTATTATAAAATATTTTTTCTTTAAACAAGTGTACTGCGTAGTCTATGCTACTCCTTTATATTCTTCATCAAATTAAATTCTTTCAAATTTAATTTTTAAATAAAAAGTAGAAAGAAGATATAAAAATAATACAAATTAAAGTTAAATTATTAAAATTACGATTAGGGGGGGGGAGGGGGATCCCCTGTGGTTTTCGTGTTTTGAGGATGAATCCTATATACTTTTTTTTGTGAGGCTTCACCTCCCTAACTTAAATCCTATTAGTTTCCATCAATATTTTTTTAACGATTTTATTTATAAATACCAAATTGCCCCCATAAAAGAAAAGGAAAAAAAAAACGATCAAGGGGCTGAGCCCTCCCCCTCCCCGTTTCCGCAATTTCCCCTTCTTCTTCTTGCTCTGCAGATCCAACTCTTTCATCTTCCTTTTGTCCGACGATAAACTTCGACCACAAACTCAAACACCCAAAATTTACTTTCTCACAAAAATTTAATAATCCAGCAAGACCCTAAAAATCAAAAACCACATAAATCAACAACCCCATAAAATAAAACACACACACACATCCAAATCAAAAGATAAAGAAATCCAAATTTAAAAAATCCAAATCAAATTTCTAATCTAGATCTAAAGATGAGGATGAAGGCAAAGCATATACTAGAATCAATTTATTTCTCACAAATCGTGTTATCATATTATTCCTATCATCTATAATTCTCCTTCCTCAATTTCACAAACCCTAAAAATCATACGACTGAGTGTAAAGGAAGACTAAAACCTTTTCCGTTGAGTGTTTGAGGCGCAACGATGGCTATGACACGTCTCCTTACTCCTTCCCGACGGAGAGTATAAAGGAAGGAAGCCAATTGAATTTTTGGCAAACAAATCAAATCCAAAGAGGAGATTTGGAATTTACAAGATCATCCATTGCTGGGATGAAGGAAGAGGAGATATGAGATTTACAAGGTCATCTCCATTGCTGCAAAGACATCAGATCTAAAATTCTTCCATTGTTGTAGCTGAATATGAGCCCATTGAATGCAGCCACGATGCAGGTGATCAAAACTGATGTTGTTATTTTGGGCTGAAGCTGAGGCCTTCGCCCTCCACCATAAAGCTAGCCCCCTCCTGCCATTTGCACTAAGCTGCCTACTATTCTTGCTGACTAAACACAGACTTGAAGAAACAAGTAGAACAAACACATGGACCTTATCCTGATCTTCGCTTCATGCTCCGATCTTTCTTTCTTTTTTTCCGTCGCGGTGAATATTATTCAATAAGACTTTTATTTTATTTATTAAAAAATTATTTAAATTATTTTTTGATATTTTATTTAAGTAATAATATTATTTGTAAATTTGTGTGTACACATATTTTATTTCTCTATTTTAATGTTTTAAACGTATTTAGTTTTTTTTTATTAACTGCTTTATTTATCTATATTTTAAAATTTTCACGTTATTAATTATTATTTTTGTTTTATATATTAATACTTAAATTAATTTTTATTAGTGATATAAATGTCTTTTTTTTTATAAGGAGTATAAAGGTTTTAATAGTATTTTTTTTTCATTTCACTGATTTTTTTTTATTTTAGTCTTTTATAATAAATAAGCACTAACTCAGCTAACAACAGGGACGTGAGGTCTAAAATAAGTATATGAGGCTCATCGTCAAAATACGAAAATTACATGAGGGTTTCGCCCTCCCAATTTAACCCTTAAAATTAATTCTGGAAATAAATCGAACGAAAATAAATTATAATTTTTTCGAATCAAAACTTGAAAATTCCAAAACTTTTAAATTTCGGATTCCAAACTAAAATTTATTTTTAAAATTAAAAATCGAAAGTTCGTAAACCGAAAAGAAAATAATTATTGAAATTTTTCGAATGGGAACGTTCCCATTTCCGCCTCCTCACTGTCCTTCAGTCCTTAGCTGTCTCACATTTTCTTCAGAATTTCAAACAAGGCGATAATCCTCTACTAATAAACCCACGGTTGGACCCGCAGCCCAAGCCATCACAACCGTAAACAAACTCCCACATCTCCGATCAACGGCCAGGATATCACCTCCAACCAATTCCCAAAACACAGGACTGCATTGTCTTGCACTTCTACAGACTGTTGCGTACAACTCAACCGCGATTCTCTCCCCAACAATGGCGATTCCGGCGATGACTTCGATAATTGCGTTCACGATGCTGTCGCTACTGGTCTGGACAGCGGAGCCGAGCAGCGACAACAACGGCGTGTTCTCGCCGTGCGCCGACGCTAGAGTGGAGAAGTCCGACGGCTTCACTTTCGGGATCTCTTTCGCTTTCAAGACCGGGTTTTTATTTTTTTGATTAATTTATTAAAATTATAAATTGTGTAGTTTTATTTTTTCCCCTGAGTAAATGATCACGTGCACGACACGGGACACTTTACAGCCAAATTGATGATCAATTGATGGCAGGGACCAAAATCGTCCATTTTTTCCAAAATTGGTCAAGTCCAAGTAGAGGGACTAATTGCAAAAATCGCAAAGTTTGAGGGACCATTTATGAAGTTGGCCCACATATATATAATTTTTTTTTATTTTTTTTTTTGGTCGGGAAAGCCTCCCCCCTGCCCCGCGTCAAGTTTTAACACGGTTGCATTCCCAAAATTCGACCCTAAGACATTGGTTAAGCTAATGTAAATTCTGATGCATGATACATCGGTATTCCAATGCATTTCGCCCTCTGATATGAATCCCTATTGGTTTGATACCAATAATAGAATTATGTTTGTTTTATTCCATATAAAAAGAGTGTTGATTGATTAAGTTAGAACAATCCTTTAAGATATTATTTATATATACGGGCTTATTCCGCTACAAACTATTTTTTTGTACAAACCGTACGAAGCAGTTGTATCTTAATATATTTTTGTTGTATGTTAGTTATATGTCTGTATTTTTTAAAATAATGATCCAAAACAAGAATATTTTTAAGAAAATTAACTCAGATACAACAAAAATATACTAAGATACAACATGTACGTAAATATACAATAAACTAACTAAGATGCGAAAATACATCAAAAATGTAATAAAATACAACGGGATCTTATTAAAATACAAAAAAAATATTAAAATACAACAAAATTAACAAAGATACAACAAAAAAGTACTAAGCTATAACGGTTCGCACGTTTGTACGATATTTATGATTTGTACCTGATCACTTTCCTATATATATATATATATACTAGTGAAAGCCCGTGCCCCGAGAGCACGACAAAATATTTAAAATTTTAAATTAACTTTTGTATTTTTTCACACTATTTAAATTAAAAAGATATTTAAAATTAAAAAAGAAATATTTAAAAGTGATAAAATTATTTAACATAAAAATATGTATATAATTTTACATAATAATTAAGTCAAATAAAAAAATTACACATAAAATATAATATTTTAATATCTCTCACTCTCCCCAACACACACTCACTTTTTCCCAATCTCAACCCCACTCACACAAAAATTTCCATCATTTATCTCTCTCTTCCCAACACACACTCCCCAATACATAAACACTAATCTCAACTTCTCCCTCAAAGTTTGTGCATGAATAGTACTATTCATTTGACCTGGGCTGCACGCTCTAAATTATAGTATAGATTTATATTACATGGAGGGGTTGAAATTACTGTTGATAAACAGTAAATTGTCATTTAATTCAAACGGTTCAAAACTGACAACACTGTCCCTTCACTGACAATACTCATATCGCTACCACTTCCACTGTTTTCCCCCAAACTAACAACACTCACAAAAGCTTCTAGACAACTCCACTACTAGAAAATGTTTAAATAGCTACGGCAGAAATAGCGACGAAATCATTCCGTCGCTATTTAGCGACGGAAACCATTGCTAATTAAGAACATTCCGTCGCTAATTGGTCTGGTGTGGGTCAAACGAAGGTCAAAGAAATTAGCGACGGAAACCCGTCGCTAATTTACCCGCGTGTACGTCGCTAATTGTCCATTTCGTCGCTAAAATGTATATTCCGTCGCTGATTGGTTGGTGAATTAGCGACGGAAATAAGAATTTCCGTCGCTAAATGT